>JAHRHZ010000051.1:19267465-19272465 GCA_024137785.1 Ginglymostoma cirratum | reverse complement strand
GTCCTCAGAACCACTCAATTGAATGATGACCCTGTAAATCACTGCCTGCTACCTAATATCCAATGTTTATTTTCTGTTTACTGCTGATTTTTGCATTTGTGGAGGTAGTATTTTAAATAAGGCCAAAAGGCTCTTTATACTGCAGTGCCACTGTCAGCGTGTGTGACTTTATGCATATCTAACGGATACATCCTGGCAAGCAATGCTATTACGAAAAAAAGCCACGTTATCCAGGGCACATAGAGCACTACTGGGAAATATATTGCATGGTGTCACAAGCAATTTATTTTTCCCTGAAACCTTCATTACCTTTCAAGCATTCTGTTTACTTGGCAAGTTGTTTTGGCACTGCGTCACTCTAGCAAAGGCTTTGGACGAGGCACCACAGGAGAACTAGTGAGGCTTGACACAGATCTAACTGAAGTTGGGTGACACTCAGGAGCTCAGAGGTATCAGATTCAGATGACAGTGCTCGTTTGATCTAAATCACTGCTGAATTGATCACAAACATTGTGTGAAAGGGATACCTGTTTAGCTCATGCACAATGAACAATTGAGCTCTGTAAAATAAGTGATTGAATTTTGGTGAAATAGAATTTCTGGTGTATATTTTGTTTACCTCCTACTTGTATTGACACATCGAGTATGATTTTCCCCTCCTTGGATGTGGGGAATGAGGTGATGAGAAGGAAAAACAATGGTTCAAGCTATCCTGAGAAGAAACACAACTCCTTCCTGGTGCCTCAGCAATTAATTGCTGGGCAAGAACTTCTGTGAGCAACATTCCCAACGTTGCCAGCAATTCATAACTAATTATAGGCTTCAGTGCACCACTTCTCTGATCACATGCCCCCCCCCCCAAGTGGATGATTGGGGTAGCCTCTGAAAATCACACCTCTGCTGTTATCTCCAAATCCTCTCCAATCCGTTCTCTGTAGGATCTCCAGTCTGTGATAAGAAAATAAGGAAACTTACCTTCAGACAATGTCAGGGATCATCTGAGGAATAGGCCTCAGCTGGTGGGCTTCAGGATAGAGAATGCCGACCTCTGATTGGTCTGCATCTTCTCGTAACCTGAGTGACCACTGTCGAGGCCTGTGACAGGGTGAGGCACTCGACTGTCAGGTCTGAATGAGCTGATTGGTGGATGAACAGGTGAGTTATCTTGGTATGAGGTGTCAGCTATCACCACGTAATACATAGGCCCCCACACTTAGGAAAATAAGGGAAAGTTTGCACCCATTGAGTTTTGCTGTCTTGCTTTCAAATTTCTTTAAGGTTTCAGCACTGCATTTTTGTAGTGCCATTCATAAAACCAGGATGTTTACAGGCAACAAAGTGTACACTTCTGAAGTGTAGTCAATGATATCATGTAGAAAATACAGCACAAAATTTGCACACAGCAAGCTCCATAAACAGTAATGGGGTGATGACTTGGTGATCTGCTTTCTTTAAGCACTGTCAGTTCAGATAGAAATATTGGTTAGTCACCCACTGCTCTTTCTCAATATTACTGTCACAAAATATCTTATATTTACATAAAAGGGCAGTCCAGCCTTTGTTTAAGAGCTTACCAAAAGACAGCACCTACAATGAAACAGCTGTCCTTCAGTACTGTGAATGAGGTTTAGCATGAGTAAGCTTCAAGTTGCTGAAGATGGCTTTGAATCCATGACCTTCCAATTAAGAGGCCAGAGTGAATTACTAACATATGGGAATAATGAATTTCTGATAGTATATCACTTTTTTACTGTGCATGTGGCTTATGTTTGGTTAATTGAGGGGAAATCTATTGAGGTATTGATTGTTGTAAATGAAAATAAAGTTCTCTGCAGAGACAATAACTTTACAACGCAGATTCAAGCTTCTGGTTAGCAGCTGAAAGGCTGGCACAACACGGATACGTGTCTTAAGACTTTTAAAATAAAATAAAACACTAAAAGCAAAGAACTTGAAGACAATTAAGCCACAAAACAGAGCATTCTCCTTCTAAGCACTGAAAATACACTTCACAGGTACACTTGACATTGTCTTTTAAAAGATATTCAATTCTGTCAGAAAGACACCAAAGCAATTTTCAGTTCCAAAGGTTTTACTTTAGCTTTTTCTTCCTTTTTCAGGGTGGGAACTTCTAATCTCAGAACTGTCTTTCATAATGAAGCTTCTGTACCTGGCAAAATCTTCCTGCCTTATTTTAATATTCAGTTTCGTTTTCAATCTGAGCCTTAGCTCCAAATTGCATCCCTAAACTGTAAACTGCAGTGTCTTGCTGCCTGTACTGACAGGTTAACCTAGTTTATGAGTTTTCTGGAATCACATTAGGTCGAAGTGTTATTCACTCCTTTCACTACCAATGTACAATGGCTGCGCTGTGTACCATCTGCAAGATACATTGCGACAACTCACCGAGGTTCCCTCACAGCACCATACAAACTATTGACTTCTACCAACTAGAAGGACAAGAACAGCAGATGCATGGGAACACCACCACCTGCAAGTTCCCCTCCACAGCACACACTGTCCTAACTTTGAAGCATATTATTGTCCCTAACTGTCACTTGGTCAAAATCCTGCAACTCTCTTATGAACCCCCCTGACAGTATACATACATGAACTGGACTGCAGAAATTTGAGAATGTGTCTCACCACTACCTGCTCAAGAGTAATTAGAAATGGACAACAAATGACACTCATATCCCCCAAACAAATAAAGTCTTTACAAAATGCTGATTTTGGCCATTTGACCAGCTGATATATAAAACATCCTGTAGTGACTCTGGTCTGTCTCTGCTCTGGTAGAGAAAAGATTTTGGTCTTTAAGACCGAGAGAGCCTGGGCAGTGTCCTATTGGAGAGAGAAAGGAAAGAACCTGCATTTATACAGAGTCTTTCATAACATAACGACATTCCAAAGCCCTTTACACCCAATGCAACACTTTTCAAATGTTGTAGCTGTTGTACTGCAGGAACCTCAGCAGCCAATTTGTGCACAATCGAATCCAATGTACGGCTGTGATTTAGTTGGTGTCACTTTTAGTTGTAAGTCAAAGGGTGATTTCAAATCCCATTCCAGGAACTCAAGCTCAAAAATCTGGGCTAATGCTGCAGAGTAGAAGAGCTCTGCTATTGTTCTTTTGATGAGATGTTAAGTAAAGACCCTGTTAGCTTTCTTATGTAGGTGTAAAAGATCCCCTGTATTAGTTTGGAGAAGAGTTGATATTCTGGCCAAAGTTTATCCCCTATTCAACATCACTACAAATAGGCTATATAGACACTAGAAGGACAGGTAGGTCATTCAATTCATCAAGACTGCTCCCTCATTCAATATGATCATGGCTGACCTTCTATCTTAATACCATATTCCTGTTTTCTCTTGAAACCCCTTGATATCTTTAAAATTTAAGGCAAATATATCTACCTCTTTCTTGAATATATAGATTATCTGGTCATTATCACTTTGCTATTTTTTCAAAGCTTGCTGTGCGCAAATTCCTACATTACAACAGTGACTACACATCAAAAGTACTTGATTGGCTGTAAAGCAGCTTGGGCTGTTCTGTAGCATGGAAGGGTTTTGATATTCTTCTGTAAATAATGTTGCACAGCATTACTTGGCTGAATGAAAGCATATCTCGCTTCTCATTTGAGTTTGACTGTATGTTTTAACAAGCATTAATAGGCATATTGTTGATTTCTATGAATAGCGTATCCATTATGTTGTTTAATACATAATATAAACAGGAACATAGAAAATAGGAACTGGAGTAGGCCATTCAACCTTTTGACCATTCTCCACCATTTAATATGATCATAGCTGATCAATACCCTTTCACTCCATACCCTTTGATCCCTTTCGTCCAGAATTTCAGTCCTAAGCCATTGCATGTTCATGAAACAACATTAAGCTGGATTCTTAGGACCAAGTTGCAGATTTCCAAGATCTGCCTTCTCAGGACCTTGCTACATGCTGTGAAACATGGACAACTTACAACTATCAAGAAAGGAAGTTCAACAGTTTTCTTCTTTATGATCTATGCTGCAGTCTGGGCCTCTAGTGAAATAAGAAAATGACTAAGTGGCAGTCCACTTAAAGCCAAATCTGCAAAATGTTTTGGCAGTCACTATGCAGCGGGGACTGCAGGCTGGATTTCCTGTGTAATGAAATAGCTGAAACCAGGTGACCAGTAGGACACTTAAAACTCTGCCTACAAAGCCCTAAGCATTAGTTTTCACAGCTGGGAGACACTAGCTGATAACATTAAAAATTGGAAATATCACCATTGGGAAGAAAGATACCTCCACCATGACCAGTGGCAACAAGGACAAAGACCAAAAGCATCAACCCACTTGGCAGCCACTTTATGTGTGGCACATGGGGGTGCTTCTCCTGGATTGATTGTTTCAGCAATTGAAAGGTGCACAATATGAAGCTGCACCATCCCCAGTGGAGTGGATTGACTACAAGTCTGTCATCTTACACAGATAGGAGAATGCCAATGACACCATTGTACTAAACATTTATAATTATATAGAAAATTAACAGAATAGAAACCAGCCATTCCATCCAAATGGTTCATGGCAATGCTAATGTTTTACGTGGGTCTCCTCCCACTTTATTTCTTCTCACCCATCCTTCAATTCCTTTCTTCCTCATGTAACACGCTGCCTCTTAAATTCCCAGATTACTGATTTCCAAATTACTGGTCATCAAAGTTTCTTCCATGTCTTCAATTGTAGTCATGCAGGCCATTTTAATTGAAGCTAATTTTGAAAATCTGATTCCAGTCAATGCCAGACAAGCACTTTCACTGATTAAAGGACTACTTACCCAGTAACTACCTTGGTGTGTGTGCTTGTTGCACTCCAAGTCCAGCTGAAACAAGGACTTCCCATTTGTGATGAGTTATTGATGCAAACAGACATCTCAACAAATTCATTGTATGACATAAAGAGATAACAAGGTGTAGAGCTGAATGAACACAGCAGGCCAAGCAGCATCAG
>JAHRHZ010000051.1:19190872-19262465 GCA_024137785.1 Ginglymostoma cirratum | reverse complement strand
TTTTCTGATGAAGGGTTTAGGCCCGAAACGTCAAGTTTTCCTGCTCCTATGATGCTGCTTGACCTGCTGTGTTCATCCAGCCCCATGCTTGTTATCTCGGATTCTCCAGCATCTGCAGTACCTTTTATCTCTGCTAGCTTTCTGAGTTTTGTGTACCCCCAAGTCTTTTTGTGAAGCAGCTTTCTGCAGTTTTTGTTCTCCATTTAATTAATATTGAGTTCTTTATTCTCCCTTCCAAAGTGAAAAGCATTTTTCCACATTATCCTCCATTTGCCAATTTTTTGTCTACTTACTTAACCTATCAATATCACTCTGTAAACTGTTATACCCCTCTCACAGCCTGCCTTTCCACCTATTTTTGTATCATCTGCAAATTTGGCTACAGTACATGCACTTTCTCCCTCCAAGTCATGAATATATATTGTAAACAGTTGCAGTCCCGGCAACTATTTGTTGTGGACCACACTGGTCGTGGTCGCCAACCTGAACCCCTTATTTCCCACTCACTGTTTCCTGCCCATGAGCCAATTCTCTATCCATGCCAATATATTAACTCCAACACAGTGGGCTCTTACCTTATGACTTAACATTTTGTCAGGTAACTTGTTTGAACACCTTCTGGAAATCCAAAAACAGCACAGATACTGGTTCCCCTCTGTCCACTTTAGTTGAGACTTCCTCAAAAGACTCTAATAAATTCGTAAGAGAAAATTTCCCTTTCATGAAGCCATGCTGATTCTGCTTGACTAGTTTATCATTTCCCAAATGTTCTGCTATTACTTTCTTAATAATTGATTCCAATACTTTTCTGATAATAGATGTTAGGCTAATCAGTCTACAGCTCTCTGTCTCCCTCCCTAATTGAATAGGAGTGTCACATTAACAGTTTTCCAATCCTCTGATACTTCTCCAAAATCCAATAATTTTCGGAAAATTACAACCAATGCATCCACTATTTCTGTAGTTACCTCTTTTAGGATCCTAGATGCAAACCATAGAGCCAGAGGACTTATCTATCTTTAGTCCTGTTAGTTTTTCTAATACTTTTTATTTAGTGTGATGGTGATCCTACTTTATTCCTCCCTTGTATTCTTTAGTGTTAATGCAATGCTTGAAGTATCTTCCACTGTAAAGACTGATGTAAAATATCTGTTCCACTCTTCTGACATTTGCTTGTTCCCAAAAACTGTCTTTGTCAATAAGTTTTCTAAGGGACCTATGTTCACTTTGACCTCTCTCTTCCTTTTTATATGCTTAAAGAAGCTCTTATTGTCATTTTAATAAGTTTACCGTCATTACTTATTTTCTCTGCCCTTATTATCTTTTTCATCCTCTGCTGGATTCTGAATCTATCCCAGTCTTTGAAGCTATTACTGACTTCGGCCTCCTAATTTGCTTTTTCTTTCAAGCGGTTGGGGTAAAGATGAGGCTTGATAAAAGGAAGAGGTCACTTATGAGAGTTGCATACAGGCCTCCTAACAGTAACCACATGGTAGGACAGGGTATCAAGGAAGAAATATTGGAAACTATCAAAAGGGGACAGCAATTATCATGAAGGATGTTAACTTACATATAGCTTGGAAATAATTAGATAGGACAAAGTAGTTTAGATGAAGAATTAATTCATAGAACCCCTATAGTGTGGGAGCAGGCCATTCTAGCCCATCAAATCTACACTAACCCTCAGAAGAGCATCCCACCCAGAACCAACCCCTACCCTATCCCTGTAATGCTGCATTTCCCATGGCTCATCCAACTACCCTCCATATCCCTGGACACCGTGGGCAACTTAGCACAACCAATCAGCCAAACCTGTAGGTCTTTGGACTGTGTGATGAAACTGGACCATCCAGACGAAACACACGCAAATGTAGGGAGAATGTGCAAACTCCACACAGGTAGTCGCCTGAGAATAGAATTAAACATGAGTCCCCGGCATTGTGAATCAGCAGTGTTAACCACTGAGCCACCATAACACCTTATAAAATTTTCAGGACAATTTCTTAGACCAGCATGTCATGGCACAAATCAGAAAGCAGGCTATACTAGACCTGGCTTTAGCCAATGAGATACTATTAATTACTGACTTCATGGTTAAAATGCCCCTGGTTAGCAGCAACCAAAATATGATTGAATTTTACATAAAGTTTAAGCAAGAGAAGTGTGGGTCCAAGTCTATTTCTTCTTGTCTAAGTGTATCTCTCATTATCATCTAGTGGGGAATCAATCCTAATCTGATGACAGGTATAGGAGACCATGCTAGGGGCAGCACCAGATATATTAAAAAGTGAGGTGTCAATGTGGTGAAGCTACAACACAGGAGTATTTGTGGGCATATACAGTGTAAGCAGCAAGTTAAAGACAATAATATGAACCACAACCAACAGATTAGATCTAAACTCTGCACTCTTGCTACATCCAGTCATGAATGGTGTTGGGCATTTAAACAACTCACTGGAGGTGGAGATATCTCCACAAATAGCCCATTCCCAATAATGGCAATCTCAGCAGATCAAGAGAAAAGGCTGAAGTGTTTGCAACCACCTTCAACCAGAATGACAAGGGGATGATCCATTTTGGCAACTTCTGGAGCTCCCCAGAATCAGAGATGCCAGTCTTCAGCCAATTCAATTCGATCCATGTGATATTAAGATACAGCTTGGGGCATTGGATACTTGCAAAGGCAATGGGCTCTGACAACATTACAGTGATAGTATTGAAAACTTATGCTCCAGAACTTGCTGCACTCTTTAGCCAAGCTGTTCTAGTACAGCTACAAAGTTGGCACCTAGCTGATAATCTGAACAATTATCAAGGTATGTTCAAATCCAACCTGGCCAATTATCACTTCATCATTCTACTCTCGATCATCAGTAAGGTGGTGAAATGTCTCATCAACAATGTTATCACACAGCATTTGTTTAGTGATAAACTACTGCCTGATTCTCAGTTTGTATTCCAGCAGGGCTTCTCAGCTCCTAGCCTCATGATAGCCTTAGTTCAAACATGGACAAGAAAGCTCAATTCTAGAGGTGAGGTGAAACTGACATTAAGACTCTATTTCATTGGTTGTGGAATTAAGGAGCTCTAGCAAAACCAGTGTCAATTGGAATCGGAGAAAAAGCCCCTGCTACTTGAAGTCATACCTGGTACAAAGAAAGATGGTTGTAGTTGTTAGACATCCATCATCTTAGCTCCAGGACATGTCTGTAGGCATTCCTCAGTAAAGGTCTTATGTCAAACCACCTTCAGCTCTTTCATCAATGACCTTTCTTCCATCATAACTTCAGAAGTGGGGATGTTCGCCAGTAATTGCACAATGTTCTGTGCCATTCAAGACTCCCGAAGCAGCCCATTTCCAAACACAGTGACAAGTAACATTTGCACCCGGCAATTGCCAGGCAATGAATATCTTCGACAAAGGAGAATCTACCCATTACCCCTTGAAGTTCAGTAGCATTACCATTACTGAATCCCCCACTATCAATATCCTAAGGGTTACCATTTACCAGAAACTGAGCTGGTTTAGCCTATGTCTACAAGATCAGGTCAGAAACTTGGAATCTTGCAGCAAGTAACACAACTCCCAACTCCCTAAAACCTGTCCACCATCCACAAAACAAAAGTTGGGATTGTGATGATTTAGCTCCCACTTGTCTTAATGAGTATAGCTCCAATAACACTAAAGAAGCCTAACACTGTCTGGGACAAAGTATACTGCTTGATTAACACCATACCCATAAACATTCATTCCCTTCATCGCTAATGCTCAATGGCAGCAATGTGTCTCCCATCTACTAGATGAACTGCAGATTTTCACCAAAGCTCATTACATTCCAAACCCATGGCCACTACCATCTAGGAGGACAAGGGTAATAGATACATAAGCACGTTACGACCTGCAAGTTTGTCTCCAAGCCACTCATTATCCTGACTTGGATATCTATCACTGTGCCTCCAGTGACACTGGGTCAAAATGCTGGAACTCCTTCCTGAATGACATTGTGTGTTTGTGTTGACAGCAAATGGATTGGTTCAAGAAGCCCCTGCCTTCTTACGGAAAATGAGACAACTCTTAAAGAATCATACTCGAATCAAAATGCTAACTCTCTTTCTTTCTCCACAGATGCTGAGAGACCTGATGAGTTCACCCAGCACTTTCTGTTGTTATTTTAGATTTTCATCATCCATAGTATTTTGCTTTATTTTTGACCATCAACCTGAACTTGCACAGAGAAAAATTGCAGACCTCCAGAAAAGCCTCCAACAGGCAGCAGTTCCACACTGCAGAAAGCTGAAACATTATCCCAATAATTAGGGAAGCTAAAACCCAATTTAGATCACGCCAATATTCAATGTTCCACTATTGGTGATCTACATAAATGACAGCGAGAGGCTCCAAAGGCTTCTCATCAGCAAGCCTTGGAAATTGCTCAAAAGTTTATTTTTTAGTCAATAACTAGAAGATTAGACTATAGGACTTTGAGAGATGCAGAATGCCATTGGGTAAGCTTAAAATCAAGTCTCAAAAGGAGCTCAAACAGATTAAAGTTAAGCAAGGAATTAACTTTTTTTAAAATTTATTCATTTGTGGAATGTGGGCATTGCTGGCTGGCCGGCATTTATTGCCCATCCCTAGTTGCCCTTGAGAAGGTGGTGGTGAGCTGCCTTTTTGAACTGTTGCGGTCCACCTACTGTGGATGACCCACAATGCCACTAGGGAAGGAATTCCAAGATTTTGACCCAGCGACAGTGAATGGTATATTTCCAAGTTAAGATGGTGAATTGCTTGGAGGGGAACTTGAAGGTGGTGGTGTTCCCATATATTTGGGTGACACAGTGGCTCAGTGGTTAGCACTGCTGCCTCACAGCGCCAGGGATCCGGATTCAATTCCACAGCCAGGTAACTGTCAGTGTGGAATTTGCACATTCTCCCTGTGTATGCATGGGTTTCCCACGGATGTTCCGGTTTCCTCCCACAGTCCAAAGATGTGCAGGTTAGGGGGATTGGCCATGCTAAATTGCGTGTAGTGTTCAGGGATGTGGAGATTAGGTGGGTTATAGGGGGATGGGTTGGTGTGGACTTGTTGGGCTGAAGGGCCTGTTTCCACACTGTAGGGATTCTGTGATTCTATGATCTGCTGCCCTTGTCTTCCTAGATGGAAGTGGCAGTGGGTTTGGAGGGTTTTGTCTGATGATCTTTGGTGAATTTCCACAATGCGTCTTGTAAAGAGCGCACACTGCTGCTACTGAGTGTCAGCGATGGAGGGAATGGATGCTTGTGGATGTAGTGCCAGTCAAGTGGGCTGCTTTGACCTGGATGGATTAGAGCAGGGCCAAACATCTCAAAGTGATTACTCACCTGAAAGTCCACTTATTAGATGTCAGAAATGCTTTCAAGACTCAGATAGTCAAAAAAGAAATTGCAGAAAATTTCCAAAAATCCTGAAACTGACAGCCAATATGCATATCCCTGCAGACATCTGAGACATAAGACACAAAACTGTCTACCATCTAAGGTGGATACAAAAGACCCCACTGCACTCTTTTGGTTTAGTGAAGATCTCCCCAGTGTCTGCTCAATTTCTCAATCAAAGTCACAACACTGTATCATTATCACTGGTCATTATCTCACTGCTGTTTGTGACATCCTACTGTGTGCTGATGGACTGCTGTTTCCTCTGAAATACAATAATTACTGTTCAAAAGTACTTAATTTTCAGCAAGGTATTTTGGGACACATTAAGCTTGTGAAAGATGCATTAGAAATACAAGATTTCTTCTTGAATTGAGTTCTAAAAAATATAGACAGTGCATTTATTGAAATATTATTTAAGGAAGTCATTTTTGAAAACAAGATGGGCAGAGTGTTATAGGACCCTGAACGACATGGGTTGTGGTGAGAAATCTGGGAGAATCATGTGCGTTTGAGCAAGGCTTACCTCAACGCCAGGAGCAGCTAGTTGTATTTACCAACTGAGTTACAGACGTCAAGTTGAGATTTTCTCTGGGAATGCTGAAGTGCCTGTTCACCAGGATTATTGCACATTGTCATTAACTCCAAATCTCACCTCATTAATATAAAGCTTCCTATCTTATCACTGGATTAGCAGAAACTAGTCGCTGAGAATCACTGACATGAAGTTGACAGCGGGTACCTGGTGACTCCAGCTTGCTTGCTCCTTCTGATCACCATATTGGACATCCGGCAACAAAGTTTCAGGGCACGCTCCAGCACAAGCAAACCTTGTCCACGGACGCTGGTATCCAACACATGCCATCCTCTCCACATCATCATGGCACATCTGCCATCTACCTACAGTATGCTTCTGCACTTCAACACTGCACTTTGGAGTGCAGCAGCAACTCTCATTGCAATGCTGCTAAAAGGGCACTTTGCGCTCAGGGCCAGGCACTACCACAGGACTGCTCATCTGCCTGCTTATTACTGCTCACTTAGTGCTGAACTTGGTGCTCGCAAATTCCCTGCCTTGTCTTTTTGTGCCCTGCCCCCTAAGCCATAGTTTAAATGCTATACTACCTTGATGTCCAGTGCAGGCTCAATCCCAGGCAGTTTTCCATGCTGGCCAGAAGTCATCAGTCAAAGGGGTGTACATGTTGCTGTATAACACATTGTTGTCTCAATCTCACACCTCCAACTTACATGGCAACCACACTAAATGTCCTGCAAGCAAACGGCCTTGTCTCAAAGCCTAAGGGATTGGTCCTCAGTGAGGTCCAAGGAGACATCCATCCGGGTGTCCTGGCAAAGTAAGTTCAGGGCAGCCTTCAATATCAGCCCAGCAGCTTGGACACAGTTGTTTGGTCACTCTGGGTGGTCAGGGTCAGGGGGTGAGGAGCCAAATGCCAGGCACCTACCATCTGTCTTGACTCATTCTGCCTTATAGTGGGCTGTTATCTCCTGTACTGAGCAAGAGGGAGGGAGTGAGTGAGATGGAAGTGGCTGGCACAGCTGGTAGTACTGGTGCCAGTTCAGGAAAGGAGATAAGGTGTCCTGAGAAAATGAGACCATGCAGGGTTAATACTGTGAAGGAATAGATGGTTGAGAGTGAATGATGGAAGATTCTGCTTGCAATGGTACGAGTGGCAGAGCATGAGTCTTAATGGGAAGTGGATGCAGTGGAAGAGATGAATTGAGAGTGAATTATCAGACAGAAGACAATGACCCCTTAGCAGAGTGGAGGAACCCATACTTCCTGGACTGCTGGACATTCAGCTGAGACCACACTGACCTGGGTACCAACCTCAGACCAGGCTGGCAGGGTCTGGTGTTGTAGCCTTCTCTGGAAGTCCTGGGGGAAGAGGACATCCCTCCTCTGCTCCACTCTGTTCCACTTGAGGACCCTAACCACAAAGGGGGCATTATTTCTTCTCGTCTGCCACATCTGTAGCAAATATCATAGACCATGTAGGGGGAATACTGACTGCCAGGTGAATAAAGGCCTTTTAAATATGGCACCAGCACTAGGATCCAGGATATGACCGCAGTGGCAAGTATTTCCAGGTCTGGTAATTAGGAGAATCAGGCTGGCATACAACAAGATGGGTGCCATAGTGTCACACTAGTCACTTAATGAGGCGCGTTCGGGACAATAAAATGAGAAAACTCACTAAACCTCAGAGAGAAAATGTAAGAAAACGACAAGATTCAGCCCATGTTTCCAACTGCTGACCATAATTTTTAGCCAGTGGATTAATACATTTGTGTGAGAACATTTGGTGCAATGTTTGGTCATTAATCTGCTTCTTAGATTGACAATTTTGTGGAAAGTCTAAGTAGTCATTTGACAGTTTTGTTAAATAAAGACACTTTTGTTGAAGATTTTTGTCTTGAACTGATTAGGACGATTTGCAAGAAATACCAATGTAAACAGAAAAAAACCTTTTTTACTTTATGACAAGAGGGTGCTAAGATGTTTTCAGCAATACCCTACTGAATGAAATTGTTATGAAAAAAAAATGCACATGGAGGTTAGACAATGTGCTGAAAATCATGCCCTGTAGAATTTCAAATTCAATAAAACTGGCAACCGGCATTGGGAATTAAAGGACAGTTTAATGATTAAGATGCCCAATTAACATATTGTTCATTAGATTTATAATTTCTGCTTTGAGTTGAGTTTTCTGTCAATAACTTTTTCGATGATGACTCCCGAAGTTTCACTGTAGTGCATATAATTTTTTAAAAATTTATAAAAGGCACTCTTTCGGGGTTACTGAAGATGGTTGTCCAGTTTTCATTGATAGTTACTATTATATGGCATTTGCAGGCTTTTGTTTTGAAAAGTGGGGTTAATTATTTTACTTTAAAGTGTGACTAATCTAAAATGCTGACTGACCAATACAAGAGCTACCTCAGAGGAAAAAGCTTGTGTTACTGGAGCAAGGCCAGATCAATTCAAGAATGCCAGTTTGATTATAAAGGCCAATATTCTCCTAAATACTGAACTTTGCTTGCACCTTCTGACCAGTTAATAGCAATTATATGGTCCAGTGTCATAGAATATAAAAAAAAGTAGAATGAGCAATGCTACATTTTGGCATTTCAAAGAGAATTTACGGTAGTGTAGGCATCTCTTAAGTAGTCCTTTTCCTACTGCTCCTGCTGTTAGAAGCAAATCTACTCTTGCCCTTTTAAATCTTTAATTACCATCATCTCATCACCTTTGCTTTAGACATGACATGTTCAAATCCAACAGCTCCAGAGAGGTGGATGTGAGTAGTTTTATTTTCAGCTTAAGTGAGTGCAGCTTGTTTAACTGTTAATTATGCAGGGAGGTTTGTTTGATTGAGGCTGGTAATATGAATATGCTCCCAATGTCAACCCTCTGTCTCAGTGGTTGGGCTTGTAAAAGAATTACAATGATGTATATATGGTTCATGGCTAAGTAGGCTAATGAAAGTAACTCATTTAATCAAACACAATTAATTAAATGAACTTATGATATTAACCCATCATTCCTTGCATGTATAATTTATATTAATTGATTGGCTGGGCTCAAATTGACCAATCAGGTGGGGCTCAGACAGCCTAAGGATGGGGATGGTGCCATTAGTGTTGGTTTGATACAAACTGTAATTGATGGGTCAGTGTGTTTTAGGGTTGTAGCTAAGGCTTTGTTAATTGTCATAAGAACCTCAAATTGATTGTGCCTGCATTAGAACATACATTTGAATTGATTAATGTTTTGTTCTAAAATTAATGTGTGTAATGGATGGGCGGTACAATGCTTTATTTATTGGGTTCATTAATGCAGTCTCTGGAAAAGTTAGGCTACAAAGAGCAGATCGTTAGGGATGAGTTGAGTGGAGTCATTGATGATGGAGGGACAGCATTCAGTAATTGCATTTAAGCTGCTGGCTGCAAGCTTTGCTGTCTATCGTGAATGCCATAAGCAACCTTACCTATTTGTTAAACGAGGAAAGCAAGGCTTAATGAATTAAGGAGATACATATTGTATACACAAGCACTTGTGTATCAAAATCTATATCAAAAATTTCAAATGTGTACTCACACGCTTCTGCTTACAAAACTCATTAGATAAATAAGATGAGAAAAAAATTGCTTCTGTGCACAAGGTATTGATTTTCTGATCTTAATGCATCACAGTTGGATTGTATTTAAGATATTTTACCAGAGTGGTAAGGATATATACTTGTAAAAAAAAGTATCATATTTTGTGTGCATTTTGGCCTATGCAAATAAATGCTAGTGTTTTCCCATGCATGGTGCAGTCACAGATTTTATTCCACATGTGGCCATGAGTAAGAAACTCCTGTCACTCTGCTGCCTATCAGGAGCCTACACTGAAGTTTCTCTGTCTCTAACTTAAGCATTAATGCCAGAATGATTGTTACCTGTCACATGGCGGTGCACAATCCTTCATGCTGATTTATTATTGCATTGCTTTAAGAATGAAGGCTTAGTTTAGATGCCAAGTTGACTGTTTTGTTACTGAGAAGCTGATCATGAAATGGCTCCAGCAAGATTAGATTATGGATAAGTTCTAAATGAAAATTGATCTTTTCCCTAATTCTATTTTGGTTTGTGATTTTTCTGTTACTTCCCCTCAGTTGTTTCCTCTGTGTGCCCGCTTACTTTTTCTGTGGTAGGGTTGCTCAATATACAAGGGCTGTCACTGCAATCATTACACCTTCACCGAGTTCAGTGTTCAGAAGAAGTGACTTTTCTCAACCTTCTTTCAGATGATCCGCGGAACTTGAAGAGGAAGGATTGATCATAACTCATCCAAAACATACTGACTTTCAAGAGTTAAAAAGCAGGCCAGTGATATTATAGGTTCATAAATAGACAGATCATTGATTCATTGAAAAAACATTATGACAGAAGGTACCCAGTTATGATGATTGTGCAAATAAAATAATCATAATTTATGACATAGATGTAGACCATCATTAAAATAAAAGGATAGCAGAATTCCATGGATTTAAGTAAATCAAATAATTACAAAACATTGCAAAATGTTTTGGGCAATTAAATGAAAGATTTACTTTATTCTGTGTTTTGTACTAAAGTCTATAGATCAAACCTTATACAAACATAAGAAATAGGAGCAGGATTAGGCCATTTGGCCCCTCAAGCCTTACCTGTTATTCAATAAGATCATGGCCGATCTGCCCCAGGCCTCAACTCCTTCTTTGTGCCGACTTCGCAACGTTTCAAAAATTTATCTACCTCTCCTTTAAAGACTTTCACTTGATCTAGTCTCCACAACTCTCTGTAGTGAATTCCAGACATTTTTGCTCCCATCTGGGACAAAGCATTTCCTTGCATCTCAGTTTTATATGTTACCATATTCTATGGTTATGTCCCTAATTTTGAGATTTCCCCACTAGTGGAAACAACTTTTCAACATCTATGCACAAAACCATGCTGACTATCCCTAATCAGTGCTTGTCTCTCCAATCCTATATCTCAGAATCCCCTCCAACAACTTACCCACCATCATCAATATTCTTAAATAAAGGAGAAAGACTGCAAGGAGAAGCCTTGAGAAACCATGTCTCACAAACTTGATTGAGTTTTTTGAGGACATGACCAAGAAGATAGGTGAGGGTAGAGTGTCTACATAGACATCAGTGAAGTCTTTAACAAGGTTCCACATGGTTGACTGGTTAGTAAAGTTAAACCATATGGGATTCAGTGAGACCTTGCCAACTGGATATAAAATTGGCTATATAGTACATGAGAGGAGAAAGATTTAAAAGGGATCTGAGGGCAAGTTTATCAAACAGAGGACGGTTTGTGTGTGGAAAGAACTGCCAGAGGCAGTGATAGATGCTGGTACAGTTACAACATTGAAAAGACATTTGGACAGGTTCATGAATAGGAAAGGTTTAGAGGGTTATGGGCCAAATGCAGGCAAATGGGACTAGTTTAGTTTGGGAAACTTGTTGAGCATGGACAAGTTGGACCAAAGGGTCTGTTTCTATGCTGTATGACTCTATGACTCTATCTCCCCTGTCAAGCCCCTTAAGATCTCATATGTTTCAATAAGATCACCCCTCTTCTTTCTAAACCCTAATGAATAATGGCTAACCCTGTTTCACCGTTCTTGATCAGTCAACTCCTTCATCCCAGGAATCAGCCAAGTGAATTCCTTTTGAACTGCCTCCAATGTTATCATTAAATTTTCAGTCATTTACGTGGTATTTGTGAGGCTGTCTTGTAGTCTATTCATTCTGCATTTTATTTATAGAATGGTGTAGTTTCTCCTTAATTCCATCACACATATACTTTTGTATGGTTTGGCAAGAAATAGTAATAATAGGAGATGGGATCCTGGAATTTTCTAGTGAAGTCAAAATAGAAACATATAATCAGAGTAGCTTTGATGTGTGTGCTGCCTAGGATCAGTTTCCGTGCTCATTTCTAAACATTTTTGAGCTTTAATAAGTCAAGTATTCCAAACTGGCTTGACATATTCAACAATGTGTCCAACGTAACTATTAAATAAAGTGATTAATTCAGTTTGAGATACATTGTGATGTTTGAAAAGGTCTGGCAGGAGAGGTCCTCCAGTTGCTCTCTGAAGTGTCTTATGCTTTCGGTAATTATTGCATACATAATAATAACAGATGATTGTAACATTAACTGAAACCCAGGTTACCCAGCAACTTTAGAATGTCGCAAATTTTAGTCCATAAACTCTGAAAACTGGCCTATTTGTATTTGTTTTCTTTTGATGAAATAATATTTCTCAAAATTCTGTGCCCATCAAGGTTAGGAAATGTAAAACAATTGAACAGAATTCTAGCCTTTCTGACTGAGCACAACTATCTCATATTTCCGAATCAAGTTCTTCTGGCAGTTTCTCAAAGCAGCAGGATGTTTGCTATGGAATATGTACTATGACAAGAACTTGCTCAAACTCTCTTCCTTCAAAATAGGAAAGTTGATATTTGCTGTTAGTTTGCATGGGCTTCTGGCTGACCAGGAGATCCAAGCTCTTCATGTACATTAGAAGGATTTACAAGTTGATAATAAGTCTCTTGGCCAAGCAAGGAACGTACCTTCCATAACTGGGCTACTACCCTCTCTACCACTGAGATGTCTCTCCCAAGTCAAGTATAGGATTAATAACGTGTCAGTAAAAGTTTCTCCTACACCACTCCAGTAAAATTTTTAATCCCAAATCTCAAAAATAAATCCTTGTGGAACTAATATGATTCTTTGAAGCATTCATGTTGTCATTTGAGTGAGATAGTCAAATCAATGTTGCCTTATGAGCAAAACATTTTACGTAGCTCTCTGTAGACCTTAAACTGGTAAAAAGGTGGGTTGTTTACTTCAAGAATCTAGCTTGGGTGAAAGTATAGATCTTAGAGGTGAAAGTAAATGCATTTTAATCCACCCTACTGTAAATCTCTCACATGCTGTTTTGTAAGTCATTTAAAATCTCAGTAGCACAATAGATCTTTATCTAGATGTATAAACCCTTCCAAGAAATTATATTGCCAATGTTCCTACAAAGTAGATAGAATTTAAAGGCCACCTCCTGTGGTGAGTTTGGTTACATAGCCTCCTTTTATCAAACAGAAGGCAGCCATATGGAGTCTCACCGCTGTCCTATCTCTGTCCCAATTAAGTCTGGGACAGCAAGCCTTGTGGACATCCTTCCAATTGAGACCCTGAAATGGGTATTTAATGTAATGGGTTACTTGGGGGCTTGCAGAGACATCCACTCGTCCACTAATCAACAGGCTGGTCATGGCATTGAGGCATTAGCAAGGGAGTTGGGAGGTGGTCTGTTGAGAACCACAAACTGCCCTTGCTGCTTGACTTTCCCCCTTTCCTTGTTCTCTCTGTGACTTGCATGTGATCCCCTCCCCCTACATGACTCACCTGTATAACATGGGTGCATTATTGGCTGCTGCCACAGCTCTCTGATGGCACTGTCAATTGACAAAGTGATATAAACCTCTGATTATACAGCAGTTCTTGGGGAGCAGGTCTTCTACCCCACGTTCCTTGCTGCAAAGTGTAGGCAGTTATGTAGCATTGTTGCTAGTACTTCATTGGAAGTATGAGGAGGAACAGGCCATTCAGCCCATTGAACCTGCTCATTCAACTAGATCTTCGCTGATCTTTTACTTCAATGCCAACGTGACAGTGTGACAAATCTTCTCAAAAACTTTAGTGACAAGATTTCCCAAGACATTGCTCTTATCAGCTCTCCCACTCGCAGGTGAGAGTCCTATAATAAATTTAAACCATTAATAGTATAAACATTGTTACTGATGGGAGATAATTTCCTGGATATACTTCAGGATACTTTGCGTTTCATTTTGTATGGTGTTATGTTATGGAAATTCAAAGTATTTGAATTGTGTGTGTTCTGACTTAAACCAGAGAAGAGTCCTCTAGGCTATTAGTTAATTTATATTAATTATTTACTAACCTCAATGTACCCTCAGTTTAATTCTGCACTCAAACCTGTCATATTGATCCCACCATCCTGCTGTGCGCCTATTGTGCAACAGTTTTGATGATCCTACATCTCCTCCATTGCTCTTCACTTGCGTATTTGCTTGATGTTTTCCATCTTCTTTCTAATATCTTCCTGACTAAATTTCAACTGAATATCTTTTCATGTCACTTCCATTCTCTCTCCTCCTTTAATATAATGGCCTCTTTAGCCAAACTTCCAAATACCTTTCTCTCCCTATATGGCGTTGTGTCAACCTTTAGCTGATTATTCACCTAAGAGGTGTTTTGGAATGATTTGCTATGTGAAAGACACTAGATAAATGTAAACTGTCATTGTTACTGTGTAAATTTGTTTGAAAAATCTGATATAGCAGGTAGCTTGGAGCCCCATTTAAGGGAAATTTCCAAAATGTATCGAACTTAAGGCAAGCTTGTTATCTCCTGTTTACATGAAAATTACATGTTTTGAATTTAAGCAACAATATTTACAGAAGATTAAATGAAAATTTATATTCTGCCCAACACATTGGACAGTGCTGTTGTTATTAACAACCTCTTAGCATAATTGATGGCGCTAAAAGGATCCTCCTTTATGTTTTCTTACCTATATGTAAAAGCTATCTAGTGCTTGCTAATTTCTCTTCCTTTCCAAATCAACAGTTTTATCCTTCCAGTTTAATCTCCCATTAATAAGCATGGACTGCGTGATGTGACATGACAGTTTTGTTTTTTTCTGCTACTCATGCTAAAACTGGGCATTTTCATCACCCCACCCCATGCGCGCTATCTCAGCAAAGACTCTTTAAAAACGTTGTTACAGTCCAACAGAGTTTACATCGATCAGCCATTCCAAAATGTGCATTATCCAGACTGAGAGGACAAGGATGAAAGAGAGGAAGAAAAAATAAAAGACGGATAAAAATTGTCAGGTTATTGATGATGGTAATAACTGCACTCACTGGGCTCCAACCATTTGAGCTGTAAACCTCAGAGACAGGGGAGATCAGTGTAGATATGTGGCGAGCAGACAACATGAAGAAGTATGAACCTCAGCTCTCTACCTGGCAGAATTATTGGGTTCATCGAAGGAAGATTAACTGTTTCAATATGTTAAACGCCTGAGGCTGCAACAGGGAGGAACCATCAGAGGAAAGAGGCATGGCTTTTGGAATCTTTCTGTTTCTCCTCTCTTGCACAGGGCATCTTTCACATAAGCATAGAGAGGCAGCTAACTGCTTCCCCTCAATAATACTGACTTGAGGAGAATGCCCAGTTAATGCTTTGGAAAGCTGAGTCAAAACGACATCACAACATTGTCTAATGGTTTGGTCTGTGTCATTGCATAGATTTGCCCATGCTAAGTTCAGACAGAATGATTGGCTCATGCTCCATTGACTTTTCAAACACCCTTCCAGATGATTCTGTGATAGTTAACCCTTTCAATGGCACAGTTGGCATGCTTCCAATTGTAAAATGCATTTTAATATACATTTCCAGATATTGAAACAGATGAATTATCTCCAAGCCAGGAAGGTGAGTATAAATTTGCCTTTGCTTTTCTTCCCCCAATTTATTTTAATTTGCTCTAACTCCCTATTGATAGCAAACTGTTCTTCTTGCAGAAAGCTGGTTTTTATTTCCCACCTGCAATTCCCCACCTTGAAACTATAAGCAATTAAATTGTCCATTTATCCTGGATAGCTGTACAAATGATTATGAGCAGCTAGCCTGTAGGAAGAAAACTCCTTTTCTTAATTGAAGTTTGCAGGAGTGGCATAAAATTGTGCCTGTAATTGTATACATTCAGTCTCCAAAACTGCATCAAGTTTTGTTCAAATTCTTGGATAAAAGCAGGCCATCGGGCCCAACTATGTCCATGCTGCTGTTTATGCTCCTTGTGAACTGCCTGCTATCTTTCTTCACCTCAACCTATCAACATAAACTTCCATCCTTTTCTGTTTCTCCAGCATTATCTTTAAAGCTCCTTTCCCAAGCTGAGAATAAATCAACATTTCAAACGTACCAAAGTATGAAGCGCAACAGCTTCGTCTTGTGAGACGAGGAAGACCCCAGGTCTGATTTCTGATTGATGTCAACATGATATAATAGACATGAACTTAGAAGTACTGTACTAGCCTTGGTGACCCGCATTAGAGCAAGATAATCAGGAGTGTTCCTGATCACTGACCGGTAATGGATAACTGAAACATGAATGTATGGAGGTGAGGACAATATTATTCAAGGCTTTAATGTAGTTCCCTCATCAAATAGTTCATCAACAGTCACTGTAAAATCTTATCATGTGAGGACTTAGTTGCAAACCTCAGACAAAGTTTTGGAGAGTGTCAGGTGCTTGTGGAAAAACAACCCCAGAATGGAGAGGTTAAATAAATGTAGCTAACAACCACCAGACGAATTATTTTGTATATTTTTTCATCAGATATAAATGTCACTGGAAAGGCCATGTGTTGCCCATTCCTAATTGCCCTTGAGAAGTGGTATTGATCTGCCTTCTTGAACTGCTGCAGTCCATGTGATCCACAGGGCTGTTAGGAAGGGAGATCCAAGATGCTGATTGAGTTACAGTGAGCAATAAGCAATATATTTCAAGATAACAAGGTGCAGAGCTGGATGAACACAGCAGGCCAAGCAGCATCATAGGAGCAGGAAAGCTTGACGTTTTGGGCCTGGACCCTTCATCAGAAAATCAGGATAGTGTGTGGCTTGGAGTGGAATTTGCAGGTGGTGGTCTCATGCATGTGCTGCCATTATTGTTAGGGCTGTGCATTATAAGGTGCTGTCAAAGAAGCCTTGGGGAGTTGCTGCAAAGCATCTTATTGACAGTACACATTGATACCACTATGTTCTGGTGAAGCACGGAAAACGCGACTTATTTATATAAAAGTGCATTTCTCAGTGGAGTGAGGCAACTAGATACAGCAAGGGGAGAGAAACAAAGAAGTGAAAGATCACTTGTTGTTGAGATTGCTAAGTTTTGTTATTGTGTTCAGCTATTACTAAATATTATTCTCTTACTAAATAATGTTCCGTTATTAAATACTATTTTATTTACTGTTTCGAGCTTTATGTGTAGGATTTTCAGAAACCCTGACACATACATGATGCTTCACATAGAAATGCTTGATCTTGTATTTTCCCTTTTGCTTCTGTAGTTGTTTTATGGTTCCATTTGTTATTTTGCTTAAAATGAAATTAGTTTTGGAACAATTGCAGAATTGTTACATGACTGTCAATGCTGAAAATGTAAATTTATGATCAGACCCTTTCTGTTCTAAGCACCTTTTAATTGGAAAGAAAACCTATTTACTTTTGAGAGGCATTGATTTTATTTTGTTCAGTTTGAGCGTCTGACACATGGAAAAACCCATTATGATGCTTAAGAGTCTCCAAGCCAAGCTCATGAAAAATCCAGACATCCAATAAAGACAACCTACTTGCCCTTCTTACATTAGATATATTCTGTTTAACCAAACCAAAAACAAAATTAGATGCAGCTTGACAAAAGCCAAGACTTTAGGACTTCCAAATGTTTGTAAGGACAGTATAATTAGATTAGCCTGCTTAACACACACAACTCACCAGTACAGAACAACAGTCAGCTCATGAGAACAATCCAATCTATTATTATTGCATAAAAGCAAAATCTATTGTTATATTAGCTTTCAGTGTTATTCCCCTTAGGATTGTAGTCTGAAACTTTCTCTTTCAGAAATCAGTCAAAACTAAACTCAGAGAAAGCAAGAACTGCAGATGCTGGAGTCAGAGACAACACCGTATGGAGCTGGAGGAATGCAGCAGGCCAGGCGACGTCAAAGGAACAGGAAAGTTGATGTTTCGGGTCGGGACCCTTCGTCAGAAATTGGGAGGGGGAAGGGAGCTGAGTAATAAATAGAGAGAGGAGGTTGGGGCTGGGGAAGGTAGGTGGGATGGTGATAGGTGAGTGCATGTAGGCAGTGGTGGGGATTGGTCAGTGGGGTGGGAGGGGCAGATGGGTGGGAGAGAAGATGGACAGGTTGTGTCAAGTCAAGGAGGCAGGGATGAGAGGAAGGGTTGGTCGTGGGATGAGGCCGAGGGTGGGGAGATTTTAAAACTGGTCAATTCCATGCTTAGGCCATTGGGCTGCAGGCTCCCAAGGCAGAATATGAGGTGCTGCTCCTCCAGTTTGCGGGTAGGATCATTGTAACACAGGAGGAGGCCCAGGATGGACCTAACACCTAGGGATGGGAGGGGGAGTTGAAACGGTTCGCGATTGAAAGGTGTTTGTCATGTACAGAGTGCAGATGCTCTATAATGCGGTCTCCAAGTCTCTGTTTCATCTCACCGATGTAGAGGAGTCCCCATCGGGAGCAGCAGATACAGTAGGCCAAGTTGATGGATGTGCAGGTGGACCCCTGTCTGATATGGAAGGTTTGTTTGGGTCCTTGAATGGAGGTCGGGGGGAGGTGTAGGGGCAGGTGTAGCACTTCCCCCAGTTGCAGGGAAAGGTGCCAGGGGTGATGGGGTTAGTGGGGACTGTGGAGCGGACAAGGGAGTTGTGGAGAGACCGGTTCCTACGCAAGGCAGATAGGGGTGGGGAGGGAAATATACCTTTGGTAGTGGGGTCGGATTGTAGGTGGCGGAAGTGGCGGAGAATGATTCGTTGGATGCAGAGGTTAGTGGGTGATATGTGAGGACAAGAGGGATTCTGTCTTTATTTTTGTTGGGTTGAGGCGATGTGAGGGCAAAGGTGTGGAAAACACAAGAGATGCATTTGAGAGCATTTTCAATCACTGGACGGGGTAGTTATGGTCCTTGAAATAGGAGGACATCTGGGATGTCCGCGACTGGAATGCCCCATCTTGGGAGCAGACTCAGCGGAGGCGGAGGAATTGGGAGTAGGGGATCGCATTCTTGCAGGAAGGTGGGTGAGAGGAAGTGTAGTCAAGGTAGCTGTGGGAGTCGGTGGGCTTGAAATAGATGTTGGTTTCGAGGCGGTCACCACAGATAGAGACAGAGAGGTCCAGGAAAGGGAGGGAGGTATCAGAGATGGCCCAGGTGTATTTGAGGTTGGGGTGAAAGATGTTAGTAAAGTTGATGAACTGTTCAAACTCCTTGTGGGAGCATGAGGCAGCTCTGATACAATCATCAATGTAGCAGAGGAAGAGATGGGGTATAGTGCCAGTGTAGCAGTGGAAGAGGGCCTATTCCATGTATCCTATGAAGAGGCAGGCATAGCTTGGGCCCACATGGGTGCCCATGGCCACCCCCTTCGTCTGTAGGAAGTGGGAGAAGTTAAAGGAGAAGTTGTTAAGGGTAAGGACGAGTTTGGTTTAGCGGATGAGGGTGTTGGTGGAGGGGGACTGGTTGGACCTGCGGAAAAAGAAGAAGCAGAGAGCTTTTAGGCCAGCCGTGTTGGAAATGCAAGTGTACAGGGACTGAATGTTCATAGTGAAGATCAGGTGTTGGGTGCCAGGGAATTGGAACTCTTGGAGGAGGTGGAGGGCATAGGTGGTGTCCTGGATGTAGGTGGGGAGTTCCTGGACCAGGGGGGAGAAAATGGAGTCAAGTTTAGCAGAGATGAGTTCAGTGGGGCAGGAGCAGGTAGAAACAATGGGTCGGCCGGGGCAGTCAGGTTTGTGGATTTTGGAAAGGAGATAGAAATGGGCAATGCGGGTTTGGGGCATGATGAGGTTGGAGGTTGTGGGTAGGATGTCATCTGAAGTGATGAGGTTGTGGATGGTTTGAGAGATGATGTTTTTGTGGTGTCAAAATTAAACTGTTGTGTTTTGTTAGTCATCATTAACAAATACAGAACCAAGGCAGATACACAAGTATAAATCAACCTTGATCTAATTAAATGGTGGACCTTTCTTGCGGGACTAAAGTCCTGTTCCTGGAAACTCTTGAACTCCTATTCTTTTCTGGGAAAACCTGATCATTCTACTCTTCTAACAGCAATGAATCCGACAGAATGGTCAATCAAGAATTGCACCCGAGAATACTGTTGACTTGTCAGAGACATTACATTGCCATGTCTGCCATTGATGAACTCAGTTCCAAACATAGCAAAACTAAGAACAGCATTAGGCCATTCAGCCCTTTAAGCCAACTGTACTTTTTACCTGTGGTTTGCCTCAATTTAATTTCCAAGCATTACAGTGGTGGTGGAGGGAGTGAATATGTAAGATGATGAATGGGCTATCAATCAAGTGGACTGTTTTTCTTTGATGGTGTTGAATCTCTTGAGTTGTGAGCTCTCCATGTTGGAGCTGCAGTTATCATGTCAAGCAGGGGCGTTCCAGCATACTCCTGACTTGTTCTTTGTAGATGATGGACAGACTTAGGGAAGCCAGGAGCTTAAGTTATCACAGAATTCCCAGCCTTTGACCTCTATAATATGTGTGGTGTGTGCATGTGTGCATGTGTGCGTGTGTGTGTGTGTTGTGCATGTGTGTGTCTTCTATGAAGGTGGATTGATAGTAGTTGAATTAACCTTTAATGTTTATTTAACCTTTTTTTACAAAAAACAAGTGTTCAGAGAGCACTCACGGGCTTGGACTGATTTGTCCTCAAACCTCTGCAGTCATCCTGCCATCTTTAATTGATGGGGCATCTAGGGTGAGCCCATTAATTGACCATCCCTGTAAGATGGCATAGATGGGAAACCCCACAGATCTCAAATACTTTGTTTAAAGCAGAGGGGACAAGATTTTTCTTTGAGTCAACAATAAGGATTCAAAACAAATAAAAACTGAATGTGCTGGAAAAACTCAGCATGTCTTGCAGACTCCATAGAGGGAGTAACAGAGTGAATGCTTCGACTAATTGGACTTGAAAAGATAACTTTGTTTCTCTCTCCACAGGCGCTGCCAGACCTGCTGAGTTTATCCAGAAACTTTCTGTTTTTATTTCAGATTTGCAGCATCCAAATTATTTAGTTTTTAGTTTATGAGTTAGTGTAACATTCCTCACTTCATTGTTGCCTTTTTAAAATAGTCAACGGTTAAAACTCCAGAGAACATGGTAAATACAAATGCTATTGACCTGCTCATTGTTAAGATGTAGAGTTAGTAAAAAGCATACTATCATGTATAAAAACCTACCACATATGCCAGAAGCTAGTGAATCAGGCATTTTTTGCTTTCAAAGGCATGTGAAAAGTTATTCTGTTCTATGTTATTCTATATACTATTACTCTGCTGTTAAACTTGGAAAACTCCAATGTAACTCTTTTGAGGTCTCATCAATCAGGATTGATTTGGGGCATTTACACACAATTCATAAGTAACAAATGAATTTGCAATCTGATGCAGTCTTTGTGATCATAAATTCTGTACTTAACATTTTCTCAATGTTAAATGTTTTCCCAGGGTAAATCTTTAGGGAAGAAAACTCGGGCTGGTATAATTTTGATAGATTTCAAAGGTTATTTTATTTGCTTTCCAATTTTCGAATCTGCTCATACCCATCTCTTTCTGTGGCCAAATAGCCTGAAAATGTATATTAATATAATGTTTGGCATCTTTAACAAAGTAGTGTGTCTCTAAATAGCTTTCAATGTGCTCGCCTGTGACAGTAGCAGTATTCAGATTCAATTTGCTTTGCTTAACTGCAGGTAGAGTGCACCTGATTGCGTAATTAATGTGATATTGTTTTGCATAGTGAATCAGAATAGTGTGGTGTACGGAATGTATTCTTGTGTATGTTGTCTGATACGTCTATGAATGACACTCTTCTGCAATGTCATAATGAACTTCATTTATTTGTTAGAAGTGTCTGTATAAAGTGGGTAAAATAGTGAACCTCCCAATTAGCCGATACACCATAACCTATGTAGAACCTTGAGGTTGGGGAGTGTATCAAAAGTGTGTTCCATTGCAAAGTAGGAACAAAGGAATAGAAGGAGGATATTCAGCCCCTCAAGGCTGTTCCATCATTCAGTTTGAGAATAGTCAGTACAGTGTGGAGCTGGAAGAACACAGCATGTCAGGCAGCATCAGAGGAGCAGGAGAGTCAATGTTTCGGGCCTGGACCCTTCATCAGGACTCGAGAGGGGGAAAGGAGCTGGGAAATAAATAGAGCGAGGATGGGTGGGGCTGGGGGAAGGCAGGTGGGATGGTGATAAGTAGATGCAGATAGGGGTAGTGGGAATTGGTCAGTGGGAAAGGTGGGATGGATAGGTGGGGAAGAAGATGGACAGGTGGTGTCAGGTCATGGAGGCAGGATGAGAGGGATGGTTGGACTTGGGATGAGGCCGGGGGTTGGGGAGATTTTGAAACTGGTGAATTCTATGCTCAGGCCATTGGGATGTAGGCTCCTGAGGTGGAATATGAAGTGTTGTTCCTCCAGTTTGCACGTGGTGTCATCGTGGCACTGGATGGACATGTCATTGAGGGAGGGCGAGTTAAAATAGTTAGTGATCAGATGGTGTTGTTGATTATAATGTACAGAACGCAGATGCTTTGCATATCAGTCACCGAGTCTGTGCTTGGTAGAGGAGGCCACATTGGGAGCAAGGGATAGAATAGACCAGGTTGGAAGATGTACAGGTGAACCCCAGCCAGATTTGTCTTGGGCCTTGAATGGGCGTGAGGGGGGAGGTGTAGGGGCAGGTGTAGCACATCTTGTGGTTGCAGTGAAAGGCGCCGGCTGTGATGGGGTTGGTGGGAGGGTGGAGCCGAAAAGGGAGTCAGGGAGAGAGCGGTCCCGACGAAAGGCAGATAGGGATGGGGAGGGAAATATCTTTTTGCTGGTGAGGTCGGTTTGTAGGTGACGGAGGTGGGGGAGGATGATGTGCTGGATGCGGAAGTTGGTGGGGTGATATGTGAGGACAAGAGGGATCTCAGTCTTTATTTTTGTTGGGGGAGGGGATTTGAGGGCAGAAGAGCAGGGAGGGCATTTTTGATCAATGGAGGGGAGAAATTGCTGTAGGAAGACATCTGGGATGTCTGGGAGTGAAACGCTCCATCTTGAGAGCAGATGCAGTGGAAGCAGAGAAAATGGGAGTAAGGGATCACATTCTTGCAGCAGGGTGGGTGAGAGACATGTAGTCAAAGTAGCTGTGGGAATTGGTGAGTTTGAAATAGATGTCAGTGCTGAGACAGTTACCGGAGATAGAGACGGATACAAGGGGAATGCAAGTGTACAGGGACTGGAGTCCATATTCTGCAGAAGAAGCATGCCACTGCACCAAGCACTCCTTAATACAGACCCACGACAATCCACTCTTCGTTACAGGTGACAACTTCCAGGCTCTAATATATACACATAAATGATGCTTTCCCTCTCAGTCACCCTCTGCTGGATGCTCTTCCTCCTGCTGATCACGGGGGCTGTTGTCGGATGATCCACTCTTCAGTGCAGGTGACTGCTTCCAAGCTCTAATGTATGCACCAAAGTGATGCCTCTCCCTCTCAGTTACCCTCTGCTAAATACTAAACAAATACTTCTTTCTTTATCAAGGAAAAAGATGCTGCCAAAATCAAAGTGAAGGGAAACTGTTTGAGTCACTGGGTGGGCTACAAAATAGATAAAGAGGTAGCATTAGATTTGCTGGCTGCACTTAACATAGAAATATTTCGGAGCAGGGGTAGGTTACTGTGGCCTTTGAGCCAGCTCTGCTATTCAATATAATCATGGCCAATCACCCAACTCAGTGCGCTGTTTCCTCTTTCTCCCCATTTCGGTGGATCCCTTTGGTCCTAAGGACCATATCTAACTGCTTCTCAAAAACATTCAATATTTTGACCTCAACAGTTTCCTGTGGCAGAGAATTGCACAGGCTCATTGCTATCTGAGCAAAATAAATCCTCGTCATCTCTGTCCTAAAAGGTCTAACCCCTATTGTTAGACTGTGATTTATTGTCCTGGAGTCCCCACTCATCAAGAATATCCTTCTTGCATCTACCTCCTGCATCTGTCTAATTCCTGTTGGAACTTTATTGGTTTATTTGAGATGCCTGCTCAATCTTCTAAACTGTAGTAAATATAGCCCTAACGGATCAAATCTCTCCTCTTACATCGGTGCTGCCATCCGAGCAATCATTCTAGAGTGCCTTCTCGCACTCCCTCAATAGCTAGAACACCCTTCCTCAGATATGGAGATTAAAACTTAACATACAATACTCCAGGTGTGGTCTTAACAATGTCCTACACAGTTGAAGCAAGATGTCCCTGCTTCAGCACTCGAATCTCTTGCGATGAAGGCCACGTACCATTTCCCAATTAAAGTTAAAAAGGCACCAGGACGAGAAAGGATACAGAGGTATTGACCATTATCTTCTAATCCTTTTTAGAGATGAGCATGGTGTCACAGGACAATTGTACTTTTATTCAAGAATGAATGTAAGGATAAACTGAACAATTTCAGGGCAGTCAGTATAAAAACAGTGGTTGGAAAACTTTTAGAAATAATGATCTAAGACAACATTAATACTCACTTCGACAGGTATGGATTCAGTAATGGGGGAATGGCTGCTAGGGAATCATAATGGCAGGTCATGTTTCACTAATTTTATTTGAAGAAGTAAAAAAAAAATTCACTCCTGGGTTGGTGCAGTTTTCAGCTCTGCAAATCTGAGTTAGGGAAACGGGGCCTGCAACATTCAAATTTCATTCCAGGAGGACTGAAATTTATTGAAACTGTTGGGGGCTGGGGGATGGGGGGGTGGGCTGGTGGTGTTGGTGGGGACATGTGATTCAGAAACAGTTCAAAAGATTCCCAGTGGTGGAGGTGGATTGGGCGGGAGGCAAGTTTCGATGCGTGGATTTTTTTTCAAAGGAATCATATGAAAGTTAAAGCACAAAAATGGCCCCCATTCCTCATCCCTTACACTCGCCCCAGACCCCAAATGTGCCAAAGCTTACAACCTCATACCTGCAATTACCCATCCCACCATGGTCCCTCATGCATTCTATGCCAACCGATGCTCCTCTAGCCGCCTCAATGTTTCCTCATACCCTCCATACCACTGTGTTTGTGGTGCAATGGAAGCACAGGGAAACCAAGGAGGAACATATGTGACAAAAAGCCTAGAACCAGCAACGATCTCCAACGGACGCTGTTTAGCCTTTACTTGAAGAAGTCGTAGCTGAGGGTGCACTTAGGATGCAGAGGAGGTACAGAAAACCCAGAAACCTCAATGCTATTTCCACCAGGTGAACGAGGCACATTGCCACCACGGACTATATTGTCCCTGCCCACTACTGGAGCAGGATTTGCAAACTGAACAGGTGGATGACCATCCTATCACCATGTCTGTCAAGGTCACAGCGTTTTTTTTAAAAAAATTTTTCTTCAACCAGCTGCTTCCAAGGATGCACCGAGAACTATGCAGCCCATTCTTGCACCAGGGCCATTATAGAGCAGATGTAAGGCTCCTAAAGGTGACGTTCTGATTCTTGGATTGTGCTGAGTGAGGAGGAACCTTGCTGTTCAGTCCAAACAGAATGTGCCACATATTCCTTGCATTCTGTTTGCTGCACAACTGGAGAGGCAAAGAGGGACTTCGACAGCACTGAAGAGCTGGGAGAGTGGCAGCAGCCTTCCGAGAAGGAAGCTAAGGACATTGAGAAGAAGGAACATCATCTTCTGCATGAGAGCGTGGTGCAGACAACAAGCCAGACAGGACTTGATACCCTCTTGCAATAGATATGAGATGGCTGGAATAACCACTCTTTGACATTAAATTTGCTATTGCTCGAAAGACAAATGGTCCCTGTTTGTTTCCAGATGAATATGCAGTTTTTTTTTTGTCTTTCTTGCATTTTTCTTGTTTACAATAAAAGTTAATGTTTTCAGCTTTTTAGAGGCTTTCCAAAATGTAATGTTCTCACATTGAGCAGCAGAATGCTATTCTGCTACTCTGGGGTAAAAGAAAAGGTAGGACTCCCATAGAATGGGTTGTAAGATAATATGATAATGAAGACAGGTAGCCAGTTTAGAACAATTCTCGTGGGTGCAAATATGATAAGAGCTGCTTAGACAGGTGATGATATAAAGTAGTAATACATTTGTGGAAGTTCGCTTCAAAGATAAGATAAAGCCTAGTCTTACCTAGACAATAGGGCTGCTCTCTCATTTGAGAGATATGAGTGGTGATGGTTTAACTTGAGGGTCACCACATCTCAGGCAAGGGGAGATTTTGAGAAGGAGAACCTTTTATGGTAATGTCAGCCAGTGCACAAATTGAAGCCACATTATTGGCATTACTCTGCTTCACAAACCAGTCATCCAACCAACTGAGCTAACCAACCTCTGTTAGCTTCTATTTCCAAAGAGATCTATTCGCCTATGCCGCCTATGTGCACTCAGAAGCAACACTTTTTCATTTCTTCCCCACTATGTTTACTGTGAAGGTCTATTCCTGTTGGTAGCAATTGACCTGGTGCACAGCTAGACTATCACGGATATCATAGGTTCCCAGCGTATGAGAGTGCCCGATAGTGTGAGCACAGCACCATAGAACGAGCTCCAACTGCAGCAAATGGGACTTGAATGTGGACCTTCTGACCCAGAGATCAGGATTTTATTATTAGAACACAAGAACCCCACAGCAGCACTGTATATTCTTTATAATCAACCTGTTCAGAGATGCTGTCACACACATAAGAAGCTGGTGGAACTTGAACTGGGACCTTCTGGTCCAGATTTAGGTACACTACCACTGCATCACAAGTGCCTCCGTAGAAAGGGTATGAAAGATTTAACAAGGATGCAGAAAATGTTCCAGGAATAGTTGCAGAGATGAGGGACTTGTGGTAGGAGAATTGATTGGAGAAGCTAGAGTTGCTCCTCTTTGAAAAGACAAGGTTATAGAGTCATAGAATCATATAGAATGTGCCGACCAGATATCCTAAATTAATCTAGTCCCATTTGCCAGCATTTGGCTTGTACCCCTCTAAACCCTTCCTATTCATATACCCATCCAGATGCCTTTTAAATGTTGTAATTGTACCCACCTCCACCACTTCCTCTGGCAGTTTATTCCATACACGCGCCACACTCTACATGAAAAAGTTGCCCTGAGGTTTCTTTAAATCTTACCTCTAACCTTAAATCTAACCTCTCACCTTAAACCTATGCCCTCTAGTTTTGGACTCTGCTACCCTGGAGAAAAGACCTTGGCTATTCAGCCCATCTGTGCCCCTCAAGATTTTATAAACTTCTGTAAGGTCAACCCTCAGCCTCTGATGCTCCAGGCAAAATAGCCCCATTGTATTCAGCCTCTCCCTATAATTCAAACACTTCAACGTCCTTGTAAATCTTTTCTGAACCCTTTCAAGTTTCACAACATCATCTCTATAGCAGGGAGACCAGAATTGAACACAGTATTCCAAAAGTGATCTAACCAATGGTGAGAGGAGATTTGATACATATGTTCAAAATCATGCATAAAGTGGATAGGGAGAGCTTAATCCCATTGGTAGGATATTCAAGAAACAGAGGGCATTAATTTAAAGTGACTGCCAAAGGTGACAAGAAAAAAAATCTAAGCACAGAGCGAATTGATAGGAAATGGAATGCACTTCCTGAGAATGTGATGGAGGCAGATTTAATTGTGATTTCAAGAGGGATTTTTACAAGTCCCTGAAGAAATAACAATTGCGAGGCTAAAGAGGAAGGGTGGGTGAATGGGACTAGCTTAATAGCTTTGTGGACAACTGACACACACTTGATGGGCTGTATGTCTTCCTTCTGTGCTATAGTCATTCCATGATTTTTATGAGTACTGATCCTCCAATGTAGTTTTGAGAGAGTGCAGCATTATTGCATCATCTTTTGGATGAGACATTAATCAAAAACCTTCGCTACTCTTTTACATAACTTTTAGATGGTACTGTTTCAAAGAACAGGAAATTCCTCTCCTATGCCTTGTCCAATCAGTAGCCATTAACAAACATCACTAAAATCAGGTTCTGAGAAAGGTCCCAAAACGTTAACTCTGATTTCTCTCCACAGGTGTTGCCAGACCTGCTGTGGTTCACCAGAAATTTCAATATTTGTTCTTGGTACTAAAATCAGGTTCACTGATATTGCTCTGTGTGAGATATTACCTGGTGCATATTGAGAGCTGCGTTTACAACATTATACTTCAAAAGTACTTAATTGGGTGAAAAACATTTTCAGGCATCCTAATGTTGTGAAAGGCAACATATAAATGTGAGGTTTTCATTCTTTTTCTACTTTGCAGTCTAATTAGTCTAAGTAGCAAATAGAGAAAAGCTATTAAAACAGTCTAGTATTTTAGATACTCATTAAAAGCTTTCCAACAAATGGAGTTTGTTGGAGTCATATATAATTAATAATTATAATATGATAAAAGATGATTAAAATATAAATTTTGGGCAGAGATAAGATTATTTTGTTCTCCAAGAGTAATGATCGAATACCTGACCTTCATATTTGTGCATGACTACATTAATAATGATCTACATAATTAGCAAATGGATTTACTTTTACCTACACTGACCATTTAGACTTGCATGCACATTGCAGCAGAGAAACAGACAAATTACTCAATCGGATCAAATGTGTGTTTATGCTCCCCACAAGCTTCCTGCCACCACATTTCATCTCCCCCTGTGATTCCATTCCTTTTTCCCCTCATGTACAGATCTTAATTTTCCTTAAAACATCCAAGCTCTGCTCTTTAACCACTCCATGCAACAGAAAGTTCCACTTTCTAGCATCTCTCCGACTGACCAGCAATTCAACATTAGTCTCTTCTTGAATTTATTAACTGCCACTTTATATTTATGGCTTCTAGTATTGGACTTCCTAGAATTTGAAACTGCTTTTCTGTATCTATCTTCAATGTCATTTAAAAACCTCTATTTTGTCTCCCCTCAGTCTTCTATATTCGCTCATTGTTGAGAGAGGTTTAACTCCTCTTGTTGTAGTCTTTTCATAAAAATTCTTTTGCGCTTCTTCCAGTCTAGTAAGCACCCATTTCCTCCAGTTTCTTTATTGCAAAATAGCCACACTGCCAACCATCTTTAGGAAGGCAAGAGTGTGGAATTTCTTATAAACCCACAAGAGGGTGTGCTTCAACAGGGAAGGGAGATAAATACCCCTTCATTCTCTTGTTTAACTTTGTTCATCTTTCCCATTACCCACCCTCAACCCTCCCGGCATGACGATATGGCTGAACTGGTGAGCAAGGAAGAACAAATTTAAATTGCAGAGTAACATGCTATTTGGAGATAAATACAACTTAACGAACCAGTTTGGTTTATAAACAGCTTACTGTCAGGCTAGTTAGAAATTCAGTCATTCTGGGTTAGGGTGAACTCAGAATCTGAGTTACTCTGAACTGCTAAATCCTGAAATAAAAATCTGAGCCGATTATGTTGTACCTGTCAAATAACATTAGTGGTATGCAATATGAATAGCACACTTTGTTAGCTTCGTCCGGGGACAAGGCCATTTGATTGTGTCATGTCAAATGCTGAGATTGTATATCAGAGAGCTCTTAACCAGTAAAAACCTCCAGATGTAAGAAATACATCTTTATTTCATTGGTAAGTCCATATTTGGTACATCGAAAGAAACTCTGGGCATCCCATCATAGAAAGACACGGAAACCAGAGAAAGCATATAACATAAGTACATTAGGACAATGTTGGAGGATGTAAACCACTGTTATGAAAAGAATGGAAAGCAGCAAGAGCAACTTGGATTCATATAGCACTTTAACATACTGAGACATCTCAAGGCAATTCACAGAAGTGATATTAAACAGGATTTTAAGGAAAGAATTCCACATCCTTGTGTCCAAGTAGCTGAAGGCTTAGTTGACAATGGCAGAGCACTGAAGAATCAGGGGCGAGGGGTGTTGGGAGTGGAGAGTTAAGCAAATGGCCAGATTTGGAGGAGCACAGAAGTTTTGGAGGGTTGTAGGGCTGGAAGAAATTGGCTGGCACTGAGGCCACTGTCGAATTTGGAAACAACAATGATAATTTTATAATTACCACTTTGTCAGTTTGAGAGTCCATATAAGTCAGAGAGTACAGGCTTGAAGCAGATAGACTTGTTTCATGTTTTTCATCTTTCTTTCCCTTTTTAGGGTTTGTTTCCTCTTCCGAACAAGAACATGGTGAAACTGATACTTCCCTTAAAAACATTGTGGAAAGAATAGTTCAATTTGACCGTGCTTTCCATCACAACATTGCTTGACTTTAAAAACAAATAATGGCCACCCACACAAAGTACTTTCTCCAGTTTTCTATGTATTTATTGCTTGAAGTATTAAATATCTATTATTCATCTATTATTTTTCACATACAAGCTGGTAGGAAATGTTTCATGTAATGAACCAAGTGACCCAATTTCATTATAAAATGAGCAACTGGACTGAATGACCAATATTACAAATTGATCATTTTCATTAAAGATGCATTATATATAGAAACACTGATGAAAGTAGGAAATGAATGAATTAAGTCAATGAATATTTACTACACACCACTTTCTATGAAATTAATGTTCTATGAATCTGAATGATGGGTCGAAGTGACTTAGTGTAGAGAGTAATTAAGGTTAAGAAAACAAGTCAAAATTAGGAAAACATGCTTGTATTTGTGGAGCACCTTTCCTGTTCTCCTGCAGCGCTAAACTGAGGTGTGATGCTGGGTTTTACACTCAAATGTCTGGAGTGAGACTTGAACTCACAGTCTCGACTGAAGAGAGATGATTCCAACACTGAACCAGGCTAATATTTAAAGCCTGCCTCTGAAATGTCAATCAATCGATCCCAAAATCATTTATGAAGAAATTATTAAAAATCCATTGTGTGACAAAAAGGATTTTGATGGCATAATCAGTACAAGACTATTTCCACTATGAGAGAATCAGCAAAGTCCCTTACATAGATGACTATTTGACCATGGGATGCTATGTCACAGGGAACAGTTGAAGCTGACACTTCATATCTTGCATCTTTTAAGAAGAGGGTGGATAATTATTTGAAGAAAGGAAAATAAAGAGCCATGTGAAGCAAGTGAATTAATTTTGGATTACTTTGGTTTTGAGGTCCCAAAAAGAGGGTGGGTTTGATGATCTCCTTTTATGCTGTTCTCAGTGGTTGTGCGACAATTTAGTAAGGTACAATGTGTGCGTTCTTCTGCCAGGAACACATTTTGGGTGTGGAGGTCAGCATGCCCCACAGGATTTCACATCTGTCAATTTTAATTGCCCAAATTTTTTGTTGGCAACACAAATTCAAAACATTTAACAAGTCTAGACATTCAAATTGGTTATCTCTTTGATAGTCTGGATGTACTGACTTTTGAAATAGAATTTTAATGTGTTATGCCAGGAAAAATTGCAAACTAAAATGTATGTGACTCTGTTTCTTCCAACTCTAGGCTTTATATTAAGAAAAAGTGAGATTCTTGAGACATTGGTAAATGTACAGTTCAAACATTTATGACGACCTAATGAAGACCAAATCCTGGAGCTCTTAAATCCTGGAGCTCTCTCTTTAACAGCACTGAAGGAGTACCATCACCACACATACTTCAGCTGTTCATGAAGGCAACTCACCGTCAGGTTCTCAAAGACAATTAAAGATGAACAATAAATGCAAGGAATGGCCACATCCCACAAATGACTAGCTATGTGGCAATTCAATGGAATGCACTTCCTCTGTAAGTGCTGAGCCTAATGATGGACAATTCAATGAGGCAATATTTTAACCTCTCCAAACTTACATTTTTTTTTAAACAGATGTTTTAACTTCTTGAAATCAGATACATTTGTTTCCGTGTGTCTGAAGGTTTTCTTGTGTTTCTTTGACTCCTTTTGAATAAAAATTAGGGTTCTTGTTTATCTCAATCATAGACAAAGTCATCCACAAAAATTCACATTATTATAATGGGAGATTTCAAGTCTATCTTACAAATGAGAAGAATTTTGTGATAGTTAGCTGTGATCTTTTAGCTTTTGATGAAGGAATTCAGTGCTAATTAATACGGTAAACTTTACATTGTATTTTGTGTATTTAGATGTATTTACATTGGTATCAAATGTACAAAGGCCACCATCTATACAATGATATATCTAGATGGATAGACTTGGCAATGAGTTACAAGCAATAATTCAATCAAGTTGTTCAGAAAAAATCAGAGACCATGAGAATAGAGCTCAAGTGGATTATGAATGTCAGCGAGATCCTTCAATTGAATTATTGCCATAAAGGCATTGACAGACATTTGTTACTCTTTGTACTATATATTTTGTGGTTTGTTTTATCTCGGATTGTCCCCTTTTCAGTTGTCTCATGATTTTACAGCCAGCACTTTGAGCACAGTGGAGGCAGCATAACATAAATTCAATGGGTAATAAAGATTACAGTGACAGAAGACCAGAAAGTATAGTGTACATGATATGATATTATTCATTCTATATTTGAAACAGCTTTTGATTATTCAGTCATTCTGTTTCCCATTCTTGCATTGAGCTGTTAATTGCCCATTAAACATTACAAACATGCTAAATGTCCAGATCTAATGTGAGAATCATTCTTTTCAACACTTTACAGCAAATCAAATCAATGGATCAGTACTTACTAAACATGTTACTTTCAGAGATCTCAACATAGAAAGAGTTACAATTATTAGTATAGTCATATTTCCATTCGATTATGTTTATTGGAAGTTTCAAATATATCATTTTACTTGTTCCAAGTACCTGTTATTTCCTAACTTGAATCAACTTAATACAGATTGTGTCATCTCCTACTCAAAACTGTTATTTTCTGAAATGTCAAATTGTAAACGTCCTCACTTTCTTAGCTATTCCATCTTCCTACAGGTCTCCTCCAGCAGTAGAGAATCAGCCATGGCTCTTGCTCTATGTGCCTCTGAGTCACAAGCTTATGGATTCATAGTCCCACTCCAGAGACCTGGCCATAAAATCTAGGCTAATAGTGCATGGCTGAATCATGTGGGAGTGCAGCACCATTGAGATCTCAATTTTTTAGATCAGACGTTAAACCAGGGCTTTGTCTGCTCTCTCTGATGGATGTAAAAGATCCAATGGCACAATTCTGAAATAAGAAAGGGAGCTCATCATGATGCCCAATATCTATCCCTCAACCTGAAACAGATGATCTAATGGGCTGAGAGTTCCCATTTTTAGACTAAATGTTATTTTTGGAGAGTTTAAAGGTAGGTGTCCCGTCATGGTTAACACTTCTGTAGCTCACATCATTACGCATCCAAGCTTTACAGTGCCCATTTTGTGCGATCACCAATTGTAGAGATGGGTGTGTTTACCACTGCCAGGACTTTGTGTCATTCATGCTGTTGGCACTTATTTAAAACTCAGATGCTTAATACTTCCAATGCTGCAAACCAGGAACTGACCTTCACACTCTGATGCTTGACCATATTGGAAAGAACATGTCCCAGAAAGGGAAGCTGGCATCTTGTTTTCACGACAGGGCCATGGGAGAGCAGGTGGATTGGGTGGTGGAAAGGATGGCCTTCCTCTTTCCTGCAAAATGACTAAGGAGACCACACCACCTGACCCAGCCAGCCTGGACCTGGATTGTGGTCTAGACCCAGATGATGACCAGGGTCAGTGTCACTTTGTAGGCCAAAATAAATGTCCAGCGATGCCTTGAAATGCCCAAGTCAATTATCTTCTGCGCTCTCCAAGGGTAAATACTACTGTCTTCTCTCTGCTACCTCACACTCCTTTTAACTTTGCCACTGCACACAGATGTTATCAAGGCTAACTCTCACTACTGTGTGCGGCATCTCCACTCAATAGCTCTTTCTCACCTCATCCTCCCAAACGAATAGTCCTTCTTGTGCTCTGTGCTTTCTACTCACTCATTTGGAACTCCTCTCCACCGTTCCTGCTTCTGCATCACCAATAGCAGCTGTTCCATTTGCTTTCATCTCTCTCAGTCTTTACGTATGTCTGACTGCAAAAGAAAATGTCCTATATTCAGGCAGATAGAGCCAAGAGAGATGGCAAGATAGCTAATATTCATGTGCTTACCCTATATGAGGTGTAGATCCTTGAGGCGGCCTTGAGAGGACCATGAACCGTTATGTATGAATGCTGATATCTCCATGTCCAGGCAACATGATAAGCTCCATTGAGTTGTGCTGTGCTGCAAACCCATTAACCAACAGTGTTAACTGATGGAACAAAAACAGAAGTTGCTGAAAAAGCACAGCAGGTCTGGCAGCATCCATGAAGAAAAAAATCAGAGTTTATATTTTGGGTCCAGTGACCCTTCCTCAGAACTGTCAACTGATTGTTAAGATGCTCAAGCTTCTACCCCTTTGTGCAACCAATGTTCTCTCTTTTCTCTTCTCCAGGCACCAGCAATGCTCATACAACCTCTGTTACAAGTAGTCCAGCTGCTTTTCCCCCTCTGAGGAAGAGATCACAGATCCCTCAAAGGATGCACTGCCAAGGCTTTCTCCTACACCCTCCACCAGTTCAGACTTTCACTCCAATGAGTTCTTTTTCTAACTTAGATTTGGGAATGCAGTCTAGTGAGCACGTCGTGTTATATCCCCATAATTGGTGGAAAGAAAAACACCCAAGTCGCTGGCAATCAGAGGAATGCTGGAGGCCAGGCACATACTCAAGTCCCAGGTAGAAGATGGTCCTATGGTGTTGGCCTTTAATAACTTTGTAAAAATGCAAACTCAGATGCTGAAGCCGAAGGCAGATTCGTCAGAGACATTTGGCAGGCTGGATCAAAGGTTGAAGAAGTCCACTATCATAAGAATGCAAGAACATAAGAAGTAGAAGCAAGAATAAACCATTTGCCCCCTGAAGCCTTTCCCACCATTGAATGAGATCATAGCTGAAATAAAGCAAGGAAATGTGAATGCTGAAAATTTGAAACAAATGCATCAGAAAACAAATGTGCTGGAGAAAGTCAACAGGTCTGACAGGATCTGTAGAGAGAGAGCAACAGAGTGATCATTTTGAGTCCAATGACTCTTTGTTGGAACTAAAAGCAGTTGGGAAAGGGTGGTCTTTGTGCTAACAATGTTGGGTGGACTAAGGGAAGGAATGAATAGAATATATGGAGACAATGCTGAAAGAGAGAGAGAGAGGGAAAAGAAAAGAGACGCAAACAGAGGGATTGCCGATGACAAGCTGAAAGGGAGATAAATGCTAGTTAGGGTGCTAACGAGAAGTGAAAATAGTTGAAAATGGGCTGGTTGTACAAAACAGGTCCCGAGGTGATGGGGTGGGTAATGACTATGGTGTTCATGTCTGAAATTGTTGATCTCAATGTTAAGTCCTGAGAGCTGTAAGGTACCCTAGGCGGAATATGAGGTATTGTTCCCCCAGCCTGCCCTGAGCATCACTGGGGTACTGCAGCAGGCATGAGACAGAAATGTTGGCCAAGGAACACTGTGGTATGTTGAAGTGACTGGCAACTGGAAGGTTGGGATCACTTTTATGCACTTCTATGGATGTTTTACGGAGCAGTCACCCAGTCTGAGGTCACTAAACACCTCTAATTCCAGTCCTCTTGCACATTGGTGCCTTTAATTGCTCCCTCAGTGGTGGCTGTATCTTCAGCTGGTTCAATGTTAAATTCTTGAAGTAGCACTTGTAAAGACACTCCTTCCTGACTCATTGATCCAGCTTTTTGTTACCTAATATAATAAAACAAATTTTGTTTGATAGTGTCTTCTGCAAAGCATCTTGGAATATTTTACTTCAAATACTTTACTATAAATCCATGTTGTGTTGTTTTGTGGAGGTAACGGCAGGATTGGTTCAGGTTTATGGCCTTGTTTTGGTTGAAGTTATACTGGTTCTAATTTTATATCACTCTCAACGCTTAAAGGTAAAATCAGTCCCATGATGTTTATGTTGAGATTTTGCATTGTTTGGTCAGTCAATTTGGTCAGAGAAAAATGGTTCTCCTATCACTAGCCATTGTTATGCATTTGCTGGTTTGATGTATGTCTTAGGTGTCTCCTTTTTCTCAGAACAATTCAGAGAAGATACTGGTTCTAAATCCAAACAGGTTTATTATTAACACTTAAAGATAGCTCACAATTTTCAGGATTTTCCATATCTATGGCCTCAGCCAAAACCCATGTTTTCACTTAGCTCTTAAGTTCCTCCCATAGGTTGAGGTAATCAAGTACAGTTATTTAGATAAGCGAACGAATGTTCAGACACTCTGAGGTTTCTTGCAGGAGTGTTGAATATCAACGGTGGCATGGTGGCTCAGTGGTTAACATTGCTGCTTCACAGCACCAGGGACCTGGGTTTGATTCCACCCTCAGGCAAATGTCTGTGTGGAGGTTGCACATTCTTCCTGCGTCTATGTGGGCTTCCTCTGGTGCTCTGGTTTCCTCCCACAGTCTAAAGATATGCAGGTTAGGTGGATTGGCCATGCTAAATTGTCCATAGTGTCCGGGGATGTGCAGTTTAGGTGAGTTAGCCATGCGGAATGTGGGGTTACAAGAATGACATAGGGAGTGGGTCTGGGTGGGATGGTCTTCGGATGTTCCGTGTAGACAGGGTGGGCCAAGTGGCCTGCTTCCGCACTGTAGGGATTCTATGAATTCTGTGGAAACAGACAAAGCAAAAAGGGTCCTTTCAGCCCCCTGCCTCTTTGAAGGAATTATCCAATTGGCATGAATTCCTCATGCTTTCCCCATATCTTACACATTTTTAATTTTCAAATATATATTCAATCCTCTGTTGAAACTCACAGTTGAATTTTCTTCCATTATTTAAGCCAATGCATTTCAAGTAAAAATCCTCTCAGCTCTTAATCACAATTTGTCTGCCCATCTCAACATTCTCCAAATATTCAAGACTTCTATTTAGAAAGCTGCTTCCTCGGCTCTTAATAAATTATCCCAGCTCCTATATTAACAGATAATACTTAAAATAGGAGATCAAACAATGAGAAATGTGTCTTAAATATTTGCACAGTATGATTTTGGAGGTTGTAAGCTGCAACTGATAACAGAATGCATGCAGTTCTATTCAAGTGAACAGTTTTTACTCTAATTGGTGACTTTGGAAGGTCTGGATAGATATTTTTGCTTTGCAACACAAATTTAGTGCTAATGCTGACTTCGTACATACATTTTCTCAATATGCAGAACCAAAGGACATATTGTTGGCTTTAGGCTTCCCCCAGTGTTAGGTCTGGAGATTGTACTCCTTAATTGGCTGTATCATCTAATAGGCATATTATGAATATAAGAAATAAAACCTGAAGGCCGATTGATCTTTCAAGTTTCCTTTACCATTCAACTTTCTGTCGTGGACTATCACCAGACCTTTTCAGTCCTTAAGATTGCTTGACCGTTATCTCGAATAGTCTGAGCACTGACAGATTTCAGGGTTAGGCCATTCCATAGATTTTCAACCCACTGAATGGAGAAATTCTCCACACCTTGGTCCCAAATGCGAGGTTTTTTTTCTTACAACAATCAATGATCACTTCATAGTCACAAATCAATTTAAGAATTATTAACTATAGTTAAATTTTGTTAGCCTCCTGGTGTGATTAAAATCAAGTTTCCACAGCATTAACCTGTGCCTTTGGATTACTAGTCAACTTAAATTAGCACTACTTCATCATCTCCGTGGATCTTTTCTTTATGTTTGCCATGTCAAGACCCTTAAGAATTCTTTATGCTACAACTAGATCATCTCTCATTCTCTGAACCTCTAGGGAACATAGATGCAGTCTTACAACGTCGTCTCACAAGGCAATCCCCTCATCCCAGGAACAGTGGTATGAGTAGTATAATATTCTGGTCAACCTGTTTGTTGGAGAATCTCAGTTGTCTGTTATTAATTTTTTATTAAACTATGTCCCCATCCGGCAAAATATAGAATTGATTTAGATTCAATTTAGATTTATTATCATATGTACATAAAAATACAGATGAAATTTTTTTTTGTGTGTGAAATGCAAAGTGTAACTACGTTCTGGCACCATCTTGAAACATTGAATATAATGCAAGATTTTACTGCAATAGAGTTAATGTTTCTGTCTTCTTGTTTCTCCTCTGCTTCTCCTCCATCCGCTGCTTGATGTTGGCCAGGGTCTCTGTAATGGGCTCTGGATCCTTGGTTATAGGTCTCTGCCACCATCACTCCCATGCCTGTCATGTCTGAGCACGAGCTCTGGGCCTGGTGATGCATGGGCTCCACACCTCCCATTCCCCATCTGACGCTCCTCTAGACATTGCTTCCCGTCAACGGTGGTCGGAGTCCTCCACCCTTCCTTTCGCTGATGCTTCCGATCTTACAGGTATTCGGGCCTAGCTGTACACCTGAAACTTGGCTCAGCCTGCGAGTCCGGGCTGGGGAGTTGTAGAGTCATACGGCATGGAAACAGAGTCTTCAGTCCAATTTGTCCAAGCTGACCAGACAGCTCATCTGGCCTAGTCCCATTTGCTAGCATTTGGCCCATATCCCTCTAAACGCTTCGTATTCATATACCCATTCAGATGCCTTTTAAATGTTGTAATTGTACAGGCTTCCACCACCACCTCTGGCAGTTCCTTCCACACACACGCCACCCTGTGTGTAAAATTCACCCCTCGGCTTCCTTTTTAAATCATCCCCCCTCACTTTGAACCTATGCTGTCTAGTTGTGGACTCCCCCACACAAGGAAAAAGACCATGGCTGTTCATCCTATCCATGCCCCTAATGATTTTATGAAGCTCTATAGGGACACTCCTCAGCCTTTGACGCCCCAGGGAAAAAAGGCTCAGCCTATTCGGCCTGTCCCTATAACTCAAACGCTGCAGTCCTGGCAACATCCTTGTAAATCTTTTCTGCACCCTCTCAAGTTTAACAACGTCCTTCCTATTGATGGACAACCAGAATTGAATGCATTATTCTAAAAGTGGCCTCACCTATGTCGCGTACAGCCGCAACATGACATCCCAACTCCTATATTCAATGTTCTGACTAATGAAGGCAAGCATACCAAATGCCTTCTTCACCACCCTGTCTATCTGCAACTCCACTTTCAAGATATATGCACCAAATAAATCAAACCAAACAAAAAAGAATCTACCCATGAACAAGTTATTTTAGATCAAGTAATATGTGATGAGGTAAGATCAATAAGAAGTTTCATAGTTAGTGAATCTCTGCAGGTAAATATCACAACATGGTAGAATTTCAAATTCAGTTGGAGGGAAATCAGCTCAGAAATCAAACCAGTGTCAACTTAAATAAAGGCAATTAGATAGGCATAAGCTATGGAAAACAGACCAAGGTAGTAGCTGAGCAGTGGCAGACATTTAAACAAATATTTCATAATGCTCAGCAAAAGTTTATTCCGGTCAAAAAAAAAACCACTGAGTGGGATGAACCATCTGTTAGTCAAGGACAGTATCAAAGCTCAGGTGGCTGAACAGCTGGTTTGTGATGCAGGGCAATGCCAACAGTTACCAGCTGAGATAACCATGAAGGTACCTCGTTCTCAACCACTTCCCTTGCCTGAGGCATGGTGACCCACAGATTAAACTATTCTCTATGGTCCTCTGGAATGATGGTGGCCAGTTAACTCAGGTGATTAAGAGCATGGTGCTAATGACACCCAGGTCACAGGTTTGATCTCTGTAAGGGCCAGCACTAAGTTTGTTTTGAATTTGCTGAGATTGTAAGTCGTGGACGAGTCGGTGGCTGCAGCAAGTCAGCCCGGAGTCCTGCTCCTCACTCGCCAGGAGACCCTGGGCTGAAGTGGAGCCATGTCTGGCTTGTCCTGGCATTACTAATACCACCAGAGGATTCCTCATTCACCCAGCACTCTCCTGAGTTTAAAGAAAAGAAAGGAAAAGAAAAGAGCGGAAGTAAAAAAGAAGAAAAAAACCAAAATGTATGTGTTAACATTGGGTTCACAACCTGATGTCATCATGTTGGGTTTTATACATATTCAGAAGGGCAGTACCGAATCACAGGTACCATAAAGTCCCAGCTTTTGTTTCAGGTTGATGACGTTTTTCAAACAGTTGGGGTGCCTTCATTCCTTTGGTTTTTGCACATTCAGCTTCATAATTTGAAGAAATGGGTACAGAAGATTGAACAATCACAGGTAGTTGCTTAGTCAGAGTTTTCCAATGATTTTACAAACCTAATTCCATTCCTTTAAAGCTTAAGTGGAGAATGCCCATTATCTGAGCCTTGAAACAATGGCATTAGTTTTCAATTTCACTGTTTGTGCAGCAATTAGGTGGAACATATCCCCATCCCTGAAATTCCTCCCCCTGTGCAGAACCTTTGCAGAATACAATTTTATTTCCATTTGGAATGAACATTAGGCAGGTTCCACAATGAATAGAACAAGGCACACTATGGTTTACTGGCCAAAGAGCAAAGTGAAAATTGCTCTTAAATCTTTTAGTGTATGCATTCATTGTTGTTATCTGCATTATCTATGTGTCAATTCTATGATTTACATGAAGATTTGATTCTGTACAAATGATAATAACTCGGCTATCTGAATGCACGATCTAAACTTCACTTTATGAATGATCATGAAATGAAGCAGATACCTTAATCAAAACTTTGTTGTCTGTACCTAAATTGTATTTTTATTTTGTATCTATTTAAGGGTAAACCTTTCCATTTTAAGGCATCCACTAACAGTATATCAGGTAGGGGGATGACTAGTCTGCGTTCGACCCTATCGTTGCTATTTGCAGTACGGCTGTTCGGATGTGTGCGAGAATGGCCTGAGCTTGCTGCTGTGGTTTTGTTTTCAACACACTACACCATTTTTCCACACCATTGGAAACTTGATGCCATCCAAAACTCTTCTAACTTTGACTTAACTCACACCTTGTCCTGTTCACCTCAGACTCCTACGCTCGCAGACCTGCATTAGCACCAAGTCGAGTAATGCCCTGATTTTACAATTTCCATGGTCTCATTCTCCTAACTTGATAATCTTCTGCAGCCCCTCAAACCTCTCAGATACTTACGCTCCCCTGATCCTGACCCACAGAGCAAGCCCGACCATTAAACATCTGCCCCAGCTCTAAGCTTCCTTCCTTAGACATATCTAATTCTCAATCCCTCTTTCATCCTTTAAAACGTTACTTAAAAACTACCTCCGATGGAAATGTTGACAACATGCCTTCTCATCTTCTGTCAGGGAGGTAAATAGAAGATTGTCTATACCCTTGGTAATGAACATCGAGGATGAAACATTACACAAGCTTGCATGATGTGAGGAGTATGGCAGAATCACATGAGAAATTCAATGAGGCCTATCTCTGAGAGTGGCATTGTGGCACTGCTGCCTCACAGCACCAGGGACCCAGGTTCGATTCCACCCTCAGGCAACTGTCTGTGTATGGTTTGCACATTCTCTCCATGTCTGTGTGCGTTTCCCCTGGGTGCCCTGGTTTCCTCCCACAGTCGAAAATGCAGTTCCACTGCTTGGACCGGTCTGAGGGTCAGAGGGCTTTCCAGAATAATCCAGGCAGAGTGTGCTACATCATCCCGGTGTGCTGTGTTCTGCAATAAGGTGAAGTGCTGAATGCTAAGGAACTGGTGGGATGGGAGTAGTCTTCTGAGGAGGAAATTGAAGAGGAAGAAGATCTCCTTGTATATGACAGAGGTCAAGCGCTATAAGCCAGACAGGACCTGATTGACACCTGGTTCCGGTAGATGCGAGTTAGGGGCAGGGCACCATCATGGAATGTAAAATAATTGTTGGTCATTATGCCAGCATTTGGTTTGCATTGTGGTGGAAAACTTCAGCCTCTCTTTGTTTTGTTTGTATTTGCTTTGGCTGACTGTAAATAAAGTGGAATTGTCCAATTACTTACCTATATGTGATGGTCCCATACTGAACACTGGCGAACAGTGTGTCTCCGGTGGCCATTGGGAACAGAGTAGTTCTGACCTGGAGATGGTGTTTAGACAGGATATAACTAAGGATAGGTACAATGTGGTGTTTAAACAGCGACTAGTGTGAGACAATAGTGACATGCATGTGAACGAGGATCAGCCACACTGGCTGTGTGCCATGAGTGGGGTAGCTCCATGGGTGCTATGCCAATATGTTGCTGGAGAGGGGCAACATGGGACTACCAATACTCATCAGGGAGCACAGCGGACTATCTAAAAGAGAGGCAGGCACTGGTGACGCCAGTCTTTTGGCGGATAGCTAGTGAGTCTCAAGTTTTTCCAGGAATTTGGGGTAGTAGGATGGGGCTTAAATCAGGTGAGAGAACCTCCACAGGAGCGGGATAGATAGCTAATGAAGCAGGTTTGGTCAGATGTGGCGGGAGATCTCACTTGGCCTCACCATCTGTGAAACTCAATTGGACTGGCGCTTGGGCAAATAAAAGTTAGATTTAGCACTAATAATCTTTCATAAAGTATAACCCAACATACATTTGTGGGAAGAGGGTATCTGTGAAACACCACACTTCTGGGTTCTAGTTACATTTCATCTCACATCACCAGGCATTACCGAGGACATTATTTACTAATTAATATAAGATATATCAACACATTATACTCCACTCTGCATGTGGTCGGTGTCTAGTCTTATTTTATGTCACTCTTGTAGCCTTGGAACACCTCATTTCATTAAAGGCTGTACATTCTATAAATGTAAAATGTTGCTCTTGTATCAATATGCCCTTTTCCTACTCACAGAATGCCATTTAGTCATACACAGACGAATTAGGAGCAGGATTAGGCCAGTCTTCCTATTGAGATTGGACATTTGGAAACTGAATTTTAGGTGCTCAGCAAGATAAATCTGCCAATTATCAAATGTCGCATATCAGGGGAACACAGTGAGAGATAGGTACAAGGCTGTGACTACCATAAATCTGTGATTCTTTTCACCTTAATTGCTAAATGGCCAAATCATCATTACCTTGTCAGAATTTGCAGTTACAAAGTAGCACTCAGGCAAGTTTATTCAAGCCACTTGCATGTTATTCAGCCTGTGCTTTTACCCTAAGGATTTCTAGTGGTCTTTTTTTTCTTTTTTCTTATTTTGTATGTAACAACTCCATTTTGTTGTGCCCTGAATTCTATTTGTGTGCCATTCTATGTTATTATTTGTAAAGGGGCTGGGTGGATGCTCCATTAATCTTTCTATATGAACAGTTACTCTCTCTCTGATGGAATCGGGCCCAACGATCCTGGCGGACACACTGTGATAAGCTCATTCATCTTTATTTGATTCCTGGCTGACACCAGAGTCACCCGATGACAGAGGTTAAGTTACTGAATGGCCATTGCCTCCTCGTTTACTTTTTCATGTACCTCTTAAACATCTTCCTGAAGCCAACTCAATGATTTGTGCCAATTTCATGGGGGCACAAACTGGAACATCCGCTAACTTTCTACATGGCTGGTTTTATACAATCTTAACTCGCACATCTCCAGCTGCTGTGTCTGTCAAAACAATTTTTTTTTGTTGTTGTTTTATAGTTCTTGATAGAGCTATGAGTAGTCGAGGCCTTCACTGCAAAATGTCATGACACAGCCTCACAATTTTTTTTACAGTAATTTCACAGTGTCATTTTGTGATTATTTCATGATGGCTTTGAACCTTGACTGAAATGAATTGTGGCCTTCAGTGCACCACATGATACAAATGGTGTGTTTATGTGACAGTGTCGGCAAAGCTGTTAGTGACTGAGAGAGAGGATCAAAGAGGAGAAAAGACAGCAGCATCAGATGTAGAAGAGCAACACATAAACTGTTAACTCTCTGCAGACTGCAGCCTTACTCTATGCACCAAAAGCGCAAAGTGAAGCAAGTCGTGATAAAGAGCTTAAGTGATCTATGGAATGATGCCTTTTTGTGGGAGAACATTCCTGCAGTTTATATTTATAATATTGAGCAACACAAGTTTAAAGCAGATAGCTTTTAGTGCATAATGTGCTCAATAGGAGCCTCTTGGTGAATTTACTTTGAAGACTGTGTTCAGTAAGGTGCTTCAGATTGTGCTGAGAGTAACGTTGACAAAAGAAAACAAAGCAAGTGTCAACAAAAATGATCATTCTGACAGAGAAAAATTCTTGGAAATAGTTACTGCTCTTGTCTGTGAGATTTTCACTCATACATTTAAGTGACCGAGGTGAATTCTGCCTTCTTGCTGTTGCCATAATCATGAAGGTTACTTTTTAAGACCCTCCATCACTACTCACTGTCAATGAACAAACCAACCAACAATAGGTGGCTATCAACTTATTGGAATGAAAAATAAAGAATAATTTCAGAATTGGGTCAAAGCATTGCTGATTGCTGTTAGTAGCAGTCATAGATTACGACCAAACAAATAACTGTGGGAATAAAAACTAAAAAAAATGCAGTTGCTGTAAATCAGGAACAAAAAGTTGCTGGAAAAGGTCAGCGGGTCTAGCAGCATCTGGGAAGAAAATATCAGAGTTAACGTTTCAGGTCCAGTGACCCTTCCTCAGAACCCAGTCACTAGACCCGAAACATTAACTCTGATTTTTTTTCTTCCCAGATGCTGCCAGATCTGCTGAGCTTTTCAAATAACTGTGGAACTTTTTTCTAAATCTTCACGTACTGAAGTGATGCTGAATGGGATTTTACTACAGGTGGGTCATTGCTGAATCAAAGCCAAGTTTATAATAAATTTGCAACATCTCATGATGCTGATTCTTCTTTTAAGCAGCTGTACTCATGCTGCATGACTTCTTGAAAAGTCATGGGCAAATGATATGATGATGGAATCCAAAGTCTCAAATTGACACAGCTATTGTCAATTTTTGTGGTTTTATAAGGCAATTGAGCATGTTAAATTATTTCCAATTCATTTTTAATTTTAATAGGCATAGGATAATACAGCCGAGCTACACGTTCACTCCATCATGAATCTTTGAAGTAGCTGTCAATTAATCTCTGCCCTTCCTGCTTGGCTCTGCAGACTTTTTTTTCCTTTCCAAATATATATCCAACTCTCTTCTGAATGTTACATTTAAAATTGCTTTCACTAACCTTTCAGGTTATGCAATATGTGACAATGCACGGACTGAATTTGATTCTAACAAGATATTTGAGAAAACCAATGTGATATTACCGAAAACCAAGTATTAATAGTGTTGCGAAACGCATTGATTAGAAGGGAAAATCCCAAATGCTTAAAGTCTGAACTGAAAACCATAAAACTCAAAAAGTAATTGGGTGATAGGTCAGTTTTTGACAGAGAAAAGGTATGATAACATTGAAAGAAGAGTAGTTTTTTCTAAACTTCAACATCTGGATTAAAATCTACAGGATTAAAATGACTAGATTAAAATTTTGTGGTATTTGGAATTACTAATGATGCTGATGCAGTACCTCACAATTGCCACACAAATACATATTTTATATAACTAAATTTTATTTCGTTTCATATATACATATTTCATATAACTAAACTGGTAGGCTTTACCAAAATGCAAAACATAACTATTTTAAAAAGCACCACTATACTTAATTGTTTATCAAATGTCATTATTCCATGGGATATGAAAGCAAATCAAATCACATTTATTTTGGTGGATATTTTGCAGAGAAAAGTAACAAATGCTAAACCTTAAAATGTGGGGAGCTTTGCAATTTGTCTAGCTTATCAACTGCTCAGGTCAAAGCCTAACATTGAAAATCAAATAAGCCTAAGGAATGCATCTGGGGAAAAAGTTGCTCATAACATGAATAATATCTGTTATTGTGAACAGAAGGCATTTTGTCCCATCTGCATTATGATACCCTCTCAACCTACGCAAACCAAGTACATTTAACCTTGAGATGCAGTCTGTATTTCTAATGCATTGAAAGACAGCTCGGGATAATGAAACCATAACACGTATGAACACTCAGAAAGCTTGAGGTTCCTCTACAGTTCTGCCTGTCCGTCTCTAAATAATATAATGTTGCAACGCAAAACATTGTCTTTAAGCCCCTGGAATTGCTGTAATTATGTTTCATGAAAACTCAATTTATTAATTAGTTTGCATTCTTTACCCTAATTAAAATTAAATGATACATGTGTTTTGCATGGAGTTATTGAAATCTATGATGTATTGCCTCAATTAAGAGTGGATAGTTCCAAAATAGCACAGATGAAGAAGGTATGAGTCATCTCGAACGTTTACACTCGACACTCATAAGCTCTAATGGTTCAGAAACCTTCATAAATTTAATATGGGTTTTACTGACACTGCAATCTAAATTGGTTTCAGATTGGTGTAGCATTACTGCTAATAGAAGTGCTGGTGCACTGATGGCTATTAAGGGTCATAAGTGAATTGAGTTCTTGTGGACTTAATTTAATCCTTTAAGAACAGGAGTCAGGGACACAAACCTGACCCAAATTTGACTCTTAAATTGATCAATTTTTCCCCACAAGGAGAATGAAGCTAAATCAAAATATTTGGCTGAACAAGAAGTTTGCAGGAGCTGAAAGGTGACTTTAGTTATGGCTCATTTTTGCCTTTTTTCATTGGACAGTTGAAAAAAAACTGAAACCAAATTCCTACGGGTAATTTTTCATTTTTTATGTCAGTCCCTTTACTGCAAAATTAAGATGTCAGAACTAAAAGATTTGTTTAAATTGAAGGCTAATTTCTTCCATTAGGATTCATCTCTCTATTCATATTCCCGCCATCGCTCTGCTCAGCTGTTAACCCACTGTGTAGTTAATATATTCTGATATAATGTCCCACTCGTAACTGATATTCTTTACACAATTTCTCACGTATCCAAGATTTCTACAATCTCTTTACTGACTTCTGAACTCATTTGCAAGATTCCAGACCATCGTGACCTTCTTCAAAATCCTGGACACCATTGTCTTCCTCTTAGATTCTCAACTTCTGCATTATATTTCCTTGGACCATTGCTCAGAAGGTTGTCATTTTAGACTTCTTTGTTTCAATTCGTTGTTATGAACTTAAATTGTCTCCTGTTTGTTTACCTATGCACAGATAATGGCTACTGTCCAACTCTGCATCCTCCCCAACTTTTCTTCTTTCTTTTCATCTTTTACTTCTTTTCTGTCAATTGAATCTTACCCTTTAACCATTTTCTTTTCTTCTAATAGCAACACAATTTCTACAACTACCCACCTCACTCAATCCTAATATCCAATTGATTATTTCTTCTGTTAGAATCCAAGGATGTTGTCTCTGCCTTGTAAGCATAGACTTTTCTGCCCCACCTTGGTATTCTATTCCCTACCTCCCATTAAACAAATTGCTGTCTCTGCTGAAGCAGCAATGCCATCTTGCCTGCTTCCTGATCCTTCGGCCATTAAGCCCAGATGGATTAGCTGCACAAACTCAACCCCAGTGACTCAATGGAGAACACCTTCACCGCTGAGCCAGAGAGCTCCAAGGTCCAGCCCAATTCCAGAGGGTGTGCAGCACATAGTCCTTGCTAAATCTACAATGCAATACAATGGAGATGCTGAACTGTCAGAAGTGATGTCTTATTTCCAAGTGTATGTTGAACCCCTCATGGTAACTGTAAAGATTCCAAACACAAAATTGAAAAAGAATAGAGGAATTAGTATTGGGGCCTCAATGTTTTTCGCAATTTATACAAATGAAATAGATGATGGGACTAAAGGTATGATTGTTAAATATGCAAATGACACAAAGAAATGTGAAGAAATTAATAAGTAAAGAGGATGTAAGGAAGCTACAAAGGGATATAGATAGATGAAGTGAGTGGGCAAAGATCTTTCAAATGTATAATGCGGGAAAATGTGAAATTGTCCCTTTTTGGCAGGAACAATAAAAATGAAGCATATCATTCAAATGATGGGACATTGCAGAGCGCTGAGGTGCAGAGGACTCCGGATGTCTTAATATACAAATCACACAAAGTTATCATCGAGGTGTAGCAAGTAATTCAGATGCCAATAGAATGTCAAAAATAAAGCAAAGAACTATAAATGCTGGAGATCTGAAACTAAAACTGAAATTGTTGGAGAAATTGAGCAGGTATGGCAGGATCTGTGGGGAGAAGGAAGAGAGTTAATGCGTCGAATCTGGTGACTCTTCATCAGTTTTGATGAAGACTCACTTTTGATGAGGACTTGGAATGTTAACTCAGTTTTCTCCCCACAAATGCTGCCAGACCTGCTGAGTTTCTCCAGCATTTTTTTTATTACCAATAGAATTCATCATTTACTGCAAGGTTTATTAAATACAAATATCGGGAGGTTATGCATCAGTTATATATAGTGAGACCACAGCCAAAGTATTATGTAGAGTTATAGCCTCTTCATTTAGGGAAGAATGTAAGTGCACTGGCAGGGGGTTAGAGAAGATTTATGACATTAATACCTGGTGGAAGCTTGTACTGGTGGATTGTATTATGAAGAAAGGTCTCACAACTGGGCTTGTGGTTGCTGAGGCTTAGAAGGGGTACAGGCAACTTCATAGAAACCTACAAGATCCTGTGAGGTCTTGACAGGGTAGATGTGAAAAGGATTGTAAGAATATCTCGAACATGAAGTCACTAGTTTAAAATCAAGGCTTGCCCACGTGAAACAGGGATGAGGAGAAATTTTTTTCAAGGAAAGCCATGAATCTTTGGAACTCTCTGCATTGAAAAGTAATGGAAGAAGAGTCTTTGAATACTTTAATGGAGATGGAGATAGATTAAATCATAAACAAGACAGAGGAGCAGAATTAAGCCATTCAGCCCACCAAGTCTGTTCCATCATTTATGGCTGCTCTGATAGCCCTCAACTTTGCTGTCCTGCCTTTCCCCTTGATTCCCTTACTGATTTAAAAACCTGCCTATCTCAGCCTTAAGTATACTTACTTACATCACCTCTACAGACTTCACTGCACTCTGAGAGAATAAGTTACTCATCTCTGTCTTAAATTGGCAACTCCTTACTCTGAAATTAATAAGTTCTGGTTCTAGACTTCCCATAAGGGAATAAAAAACTTCTCAACATCCAACATGTCAAGCCCCCTGAAAAATGTTTCAATACGGTCACTCTTCATTCTTCTAAACTTAAATGAGGACAAGCCCAACCTACTCAACTTGTCTTTTTAAGAAAATCCCTCCATACATGGGATCAACCTAGTGAACGTTCTCTGGACTCCCTCCAGTGCCAGGAATTTTTTTTTTAGATAAGGGGACCAAAACTGTCTACAGTGTCAAAGGTGTGGTCTAACTAATGCCTGGTATGGTTTTAAAAAGATTTCTATACGTTTATACTCTATTCTCTTTTAAAATAACTGCCTACATTTCAACTACATTCCCTTTCACCCACTGAATTTATTTGCTAGCTTTTGTTATTAATGCACAAGTATCCCAATTCCTAACGTACTGTTGTTTTCTGCAGTCTTTCACCATTTAAATAATGTCCAGCACAGGTATTCTTCCAGACAAAGTACAGAACTTCACATTATTCACATATTCCATCAGCCTAAATTTTATCCAGTCACTTAATCTGTCTAAAAGCCTATGTAGATTCTTTGTGTCATTTTCACATTTGCTACATTGCTTCACTCATCCATGTCATTATGATATATATTGTAAATACTTGTCACCCCAGCACTGATCCCCATAGCATTCCACTAGTTACAGACTGCAAACCTAAAATGCCCCCTCTTCCCAACTTTCTATCTTCTGTTAGTTAGCCAATCCTCTATCCATGTTAACAAACTACCCCATACCATCTTACTAACCAACGTTTTTCTTTATTCTCTTGTGGGACAAGGGTATGTTGGCTGGTCAGCATTTATTGTTTGTCCATAAGTGCCCTTGAAAAAGTGCCTTTTTGAAATTCTGCAGTCTGTGTGCTGTTGGTACACCCACAATACTATTGGGAAGGAAATTCCAGGGTCTTGATCCAGCAACAATGAAAGAATATTGATACATTTCCAAGTCACACTGTTGAGTAGCTTGGAGGGAATCTTGCGGGTGGCAGCATTGCCATATGTATGCTGTCCTTGTCCTTCTCAATGGAAGTCATTGTGGGCTTGGAAAGTGCTGTCTCAGGACTTTTGGTGAATTTCTGCAGTGCATCTTGTAGACAGTACTCACAGCTGCTACTGAGCGTTGGTGGTGGAGGGAATGGATAATGGGCTGCTTTGTCCTGATGGTGTCAAGCTTCTTAAGTGTTATTAGAGTTGCACCCATCCAGGCAAGTGGAAAATATTCCATTACACTTGTGACTTGTGCCTGGTTAGTTGTTGACAGGTTTTGGGGAGTCAGCAGGTGAGCTGCTTGCCGCAGTATTCCTAGCCTCTGACATGGTCCTGTAAACACTGTTTACATGGTGAGTGCAGATGAGTTTCTGGTCAATGGTAACCCCTAGGATATTGATAGTGGGAGATTCAATGATGGTAATTCCATTGAATGTGAATGGGTGGTGTAAAATAGTCTCTTATTGGAGATGGCATTTGTGTGGTGTGCGTATTACTTGCCACTCATCAGCCTAAGCCTGGTGATTGTCTGGACCTTGTTCAATTTGAACATAGACTATTTCAGTATCTGTGGAGTCATAAAAGGTGTTGAGCATTGTGCAATCATCAGTGAATATCTCCACTTCTGACCTTGAGATGGAGGAAAATTCATTGATGTAGCAGCTGAAGATGGTTGGGACCAGGACATTACCCTAAGGAACTCCTGCAGAAATGTTCTAGAGCTGAGATGACTGATGTCCAACAACCACAACCATCCTCCTAAGTGCCAAGTATGACACTAACTAGAGGAGAGTTGCCCCTTGATTCCAATTTTGCTCAGAGCTCCTTGATGCCACACTTGGTAAGATGCAGCTATGATGTCAAGGGCTGTCACTCTCACCTGACCTCTGGAATTCAGCTCTTTTGTCCATGTTTGAACCAAGGTTGTAATGTGGTCAGAGCTGAATGGACCTGACGGAACCCAAACTGCATGTCTGTGAGTAGATTACTGTTGAGTAGGTGTTGTTTGATAGCGTGGTTAAAGACACCTTCCATCACTTTAATGAAGATGGAGTCTCATAGAGTCATACAGCAGATAAACAGACCCTTTGGTCCAATTTCTCTGCGCCAACCAGGTTTCCCTAACTGTACTAGTCCCATTTGCCTGCATTCAGCCCATATCCATCTAAACCTTTCCCATTCATGTACCTGTCCAAATGTCTTTTAAATGTTGTAACTGTACCAGCATTTACCACTTCCTCTGGCAGTTCATTCCATATATGAAACACCCTCTGTATAAAATTATGCCCTCTAGTTTTGAATTCCCCTACCCTAGGAAAAAGACTTTGTTATTTCAACTTATATATGCCCCTCATGACCTTACAAACCTCGAGAATGCCATTCCTCAACCTCCTACACTCCAGTGATAAAAGCCCCAGCTTATCCAGCCTCTCCTTATAACTCAAACCCTCCAGTCCCAGTAACATCCTTGTAAATCTTTTCAGCTATAGATCAATTGGAAAGTTGAGTGGAGAAATGGCAGATGGAGTTTAATCCGAACAATGTGAGGTGATGCATTTTGGGAGGTCAAATGCAAGAGGAAATTATTCAGCACATGATAGGATCATTAGGGACAGTGATATATAGCATGTTGGGGTGCAAGCACATAGCTCCCTGCAATTGGCAACACAAATGGATAAAGCGATAACAAAGGCATATGGCATACTTGCCTTTGTTGGTTGAGGTATTGAGTATAAAAGTTAGCAGGTCATGTTGTAGCTGTATGAGACTTTAGTTAGGCCACATTTGGAGTATTGTGTGCAGTTCTGCTCCCCACACTAAAGGAAGAATGTGGAGATGTTGGCCAGGGTGTAAAAGTGATTTAACGGGAGGTTGCCTGGATTGGAGTGTATTAGCTATAAAGAGAGATAGACATACTTGGATTGTTTCTGCTAGAGCATCGGAAACTGAAGGATGATGTGAAAGAAGTATATAAAATTATGAAAGATATAGAAAATGTGAACAGTCAGAGTCTATTTCACATGGTAGAAATGTCAAGTACTACCGGACATAGGTTTAAAATGACAGGAATTAGGATTAGAGGAGACGCGTGATGCAAGATTTTACACAGAGGGTAGTAGGTGCCTGGAACACACTGCCATGGGAGGTGTTAGAAGCAGGTATGATAGCAACAATTAACAGGCATTCAGACAGACACATGAACAGGCAGGTAATAGAGGGATATGGACCATATGCAGGCAGGTGGAATTAGTTTAGATGGCATCATGGTTGACACAGACATAGTGGGCCAAAGAGACTGTGTTGTACTGTTTTTTAGTTCTGATGTTCTAGCATATTAGACATCAGAAATGACAACAGTAAGATCAACCCTGTTGACCATCCTTATAAACACATGAAGGCTAGTGCCAAAACTGGGAGAACTGTTGCACAGCCTAATCAATCAACAGCATGACACAGTCACACTCACAGAATCATAACTTCAAACAATAGGAGTGATGATAACCAACAATCTGATTTGGACCACCCACATAGATGCAATGATCAAGAAGGCACAACAATGCCTCTTGTTCCTCAGGATGCTAAGGAAATTCCATAAGGACCCTCACCAAGTTTTACAGATACACTATAGAAAATATTCTATCTGGGTGCATCCCAGATTGATATGGCAACTGCTATGCCTAGGACCGTGAAAAACTACAGAAAGTTGTGAACACAGCCCAGACTATCAAGCAAGCCAGCCTCCCATCCATTGACTCCATCTACACTGCTCGTTGCCGCAGAAAGGCAGCCAACATCATCAAAAACCCCTCTCACCCCAGTTATTATCCCTTCCAACCTCTTCTGTCAGGCAGAAGATACAAAAGCTTAAACACATGTACCAACAGGTTCAAGAACAGCTTCTGCTCCACTGTTATTAGACTTCATAATGGACCTCTCAAATTTCAAATCTAATGTTGATCTTGTACACTTCCTGTGCAGCCATAACTTTGTATGCCTCACTCTGTCCAATCATCCTATGATCTATATATCCTTGTATGTAACGATCTGCCCGTACTGCATGCAAAACAAAACTTTTCACTGCACTTAGGTACATGTGACAACAATAAGTCAAATCAAATCAAATCAATATCCCAGACAATACCAACACCATCCCTGAGTTTGTGCTGTCCCACTGGCAGGACAGACCCAAAAGTGGTGACAGAAAAGTGGACTCGACTTGGAACGGAGTTGCCCACCGAGTCCTCAACATTGATCTGGACCCCTTGAAGTCTCATGGCATCTTGGGGAAGAATTCCTTTTGCTAATTACCTCTGTGGACCATCAACAGCAGTTGAATTGAACTCTAACAAAATTTGCAACCGCATGGCCTGACTATCGCCCATTCATCATAACCATCAAGTCCCAAGGGACCAACCTTGGTGTAATGAAGAATGCAAGAATCCATACCTAAAAGTGAGGTGTTAGCCTGAAGAAGCTACAAAAATAACATTACTCGCGTGCTATACAGCATAAGCAGCAAGTGATACACAGAGCTAAGGCGATTCCACAACTAATGATTCAGATCTAAGCTCTCTAGTTCTGTCACATCCAATCCTGAATGGTGGTGCACAATTAAACACCTCACTGGAGGAGGAAGCTCCACAAACATCTCCATCATCAGTCATGGCGGACCCGAGATCATCAGTACAAAAGTTAAGGCCGAATCATTCACAACAATCTTCAGCAAAAAATGTTAAGTGGATGACCATCTTGGCCTCTGTCAGTGATCTGCAATATCACATAAGCCATCTTCAGCCAATTCAATTCACTCCACATGATATCAAGAAATGACTGGAGGTGCTGGATTCTGCAAAATCTATGCATCCTAACAACATTCTGGCAATGGCACAAAAGACTTGTTCTCTAAAGAATTCCATATGCCTCGCTGAGTTATTCCAGTACAACTACAACATTGGCATTTACCCGACAATGTGGAAAATTGCCCAGGTATGTCCTCTGCACAAAAAGTAGCACAAATCAAACCCTATCACTCTACTCTTGATCATAGAGTTGTAGAGTCACACAGCAAGGAAACAGACTCTTTGGTCCAATTCATCCGCATCGACCAAATTTCCCAAACTAAAAAAGTCCCACTTACTTGCATTTAGCCTGTATCCCTCTGAACCTTTCCAAGTCACATACTTATCCAAATGTATTTTAATGTTGTCGCTGTAATTGCATTGATCACTTCCTTTGGCAGTTCATTCCACAAACAAACTGCCCTCTGTGTGAAAAAGATGCCCCTTTTAAATCTTTCTCCGCTCACATTAAAAATATGCCCCTAGTTTTGAACACCCCAACCTAGAGAAAAGACCTTTATTATTCACCTTACCTATGCCCCTCATGGTTTTTTAAATCTCTATAATACCACCCCTCAACCTTCTACACTCCAGTGAAAACAGTCCTAGGCTATCCAACCTCTCCTTATAACTCAGGCCCTCCAGTCCTGGAAACATCTTGGTAAATCTTTCCTGAATCGTCTCCAATTTAATAATATCCTGCGTATAGCAGAGTGACCAGAACTGTACACAGTACTCCAAAAGTGGCCTCAACAACATTCTGTCCAGCATCAACATGACGTCCAAAATCCTATACTCAGTGTTCTGAGCAATGAAGGCAAGCATGCTAAACATCTTCTTAACTACCTTGTCCACCTGTGATGCAACTTGCAAACAACTATGTGCCTGAACCCTTCTGTATCTCTGTTCAACAACACACCCACGGCCCTAACATTAACTGGATTAGTCGTGCCCTTGTTTGTTTTACTAAAATGCTATACCTCACATTAATCCAAATTAAATGCCATCTTAGTAAAGTGATGGAAGGTATCACCAACAGTACTATCAAATCACACCTGCTCAGCAATAACCTGTTGACAGATATCCAGTTTGGGCTCTGCCAGGGCCACTCTGATCCTAACCTCATTGGAACCTTGGTTCAAACATAGACAAAAGAACTGAATTTCATTGGTGTTGTGAGAATGACAGTCCTTGACATCAAGGCTGCATTTTACTGAGTGTGGCATCAAAGAGCCCTGAGCAAAATTGGAATCAATGAGTATAGGGGTGAAACTCTCCACCGGTTGGAGTCAAACCTGGCATACAGGAAGATGGTTATGGTGGCTGGAGATCAGTCATCTCAGCTCCAGGACATCTCCGCAGGAGTTCTCCAAGTTAGTGTCCTAAACTCAACAATCTTTAGATAGTTCATTGATGACCTTCCCTCCATTTTAAAGACAGAAGTGGGGATGTTCACCGATGATTGCACAATGTTCATTACTCTTTGCAACTCCTCAGAAACTGAAGCAATCCACATCCAATTGTAGCAAAAGTTGGACAATATCCAGGCTTGAGCAGACAAGTAGCAAGTGACATTTGCGTCACACAGCTGCCAGGGAAAGAACATCTTCAACAATTCAGAATCTAGCCATCACTCCTTGACAAGGCATTATCGTCGCTAAATCTCCCAACATCAAATCCTGGGGGCTACCATTGACCAAAATCTGACCTCACTCCATTTGCACTCAGTACTACCTACTTGAGAGCAAAGTAAACAAGACATAATGAAGTCAAAGACAGAGAGTGGAGGAGTGTGGGATTGGTGGTGACGGTGAGAGAGAGCATGTGAGAAAAACTGATATTATACAGTCAGTTTCTGAAATTATGGAATTCAATATTGAGACCTTGAGGCTGTATTTAGGATCTAGCAGGTGAATAGAACTGTTGAGATGGCTCTTCTAGCATCAGCAAAATGGGCTGAATCTTCTCCTCTGTGCTGAATGACTCCATGATTCTGTGGCTTTGCCCATATAATGAACAAAACACACATAAAGGGGCTTCCACCCACCAATACTGAGGAACTTGGTAAGATTATAATTCTAATCTGTCATCCTGCAGATTTAAACATCAGCTGATAATGAGAGGGAAAAGATGATGCCAAAGCTAAGCCATCATCATTATTAAGATTAAGCAGTCCTTTGAAATGTGAGAAATTCACAGAGTTTTATATGAATGTTTAGCTTTTAGTGTGGCTGAGAAACATGTTTGAACTCAGATTGATTTTAACATAAATGAGTTAACTGTGCTTTTCCACAGACTAAGATCGTAATACCTGACATGACAGTCTTCTGCGCATTAGATGAATGTGACTCTGTTTCTTTTTGTACAGATGAAAGTAAATCCATTATTTCTTTCCCAGAGGGAGAATTTTTTTTTAGGAGCTTCTATTATTTTTCCCTAATTCCAAGCAAAGACTGTATCCTTTGGAGAGCCTGATTAACAACACACAGCATAAAACTGAACAGAACATACTTGCCAGTTATTGGTCAGTTATGGGTAACAAATGGCTTAATTGATTGACTGTTAAATTTTAAGTTATAAATGAGTTTTCTAAAAGTCAAATGAAAATGAAACATTCACTGGTGAAGAAACAAATTCATGTGATAACTTCACATCATTGAAGTGGTTGCCAATATGTGCAGAAGTGTCAATACAGTTGTTATTTTGCACTCATGGGGATAAAGTGCAGCTTTAGCAGGGTGCAAAATGATCTAAAAGGAACAAATGCTTAACAAATCAAGAAGACAAAAAGCTGAGTACAACCTCCAGAAGCTCCAGCATGAAAGCACGTATTCAGGAAGGTGATTCCAGGAAGATTGAGGAAGTTTTGGTAAAAACCACAAATGAAGAAAGTTGTGATGATAGATGAGGTGTGCCCCACATGCAGCAGAACCAAAAGTTCACAGAAATGTGACCTCATGCAGTGCCGTTCTCCTGCTTTCTTCCCATAATGCTGAATGTTCTTCCTTTTCAAATGACTGTCCAATGCCTTTTTGAACGTCCTGGCTGAATGTTACTCTACCACGCTCTGAGGTGATGCCTTCCAGACCTAAACTACTCAACGAATGAATACATTTTTCCCTCTTGCAAATGCTTCTTTTACTAATTGCTTTAATTCTATGCCCCTTCACTCTTAATGCTTTCATGAGTTGGAACAGTTTTTCCCTATTTACTCTGTCCATATACTAATTCCCTTAGAATCGTAGAATTGTGACTGTAAGGAATGAGGCTATTTGCCCCATCAAGCCCCCACCAACCCCCTGAAGAGCATCCCACCCAGACCAAACACCCCCACCCTGTCACATAATCCTGCAATTACCACATTAATCCAATTAATCTGCACATCCTTGGTCTCCATGGGGCAATTTAACATGGTCAATCCACCTAAACTGTACAACTTTGGACTGTGAGAGGAAACTGGAGCATCCAGCGGAAACTCACACAAACACGGGGAGAATGTGCTAACTCCACACTTTAATAGCTTTTTTAAGCTATCAACAAAACCACGAGGTGGATTGGCTGAGATAATTGTAGCTTTTGAAACTCAGACAGGCATTCGTAATGAATAGTCCTTAGAAATTGTCAATAGATAACTCCCTTAAAACTATATGAACACATTCTGCACTAACTCACCTGTCAAGCAAATCAGTCCAGGGAATGTTTTATTTTAAAATCACTGACGGCTGTAGCCAGTTTTCTTTTGCAGTCCATAAGCCATGTGGTGCCATGCTTGCGTCCCCACCTCAGGGCCAGGAAGCCTGGGTTCAAGTCCCATCTGCTCCAGAGGTGTGTAATAGTGTACACTTCTAGAGAAGCTTAATTAGAACATGTGTCTTGAAACATAAAAGTTACATTAAAATCCACCCTGTCAACATTGAAGTCATTAAATGTAACCATCAGTATCAAAATGCTGTGCTGCCAAAATAAGAACTGTTGAACATGTCACCTGACATATTTGTTTCCAATTTTTTAAAATAATATGATTAATTTGTGACCAATAGTCTCTGTCTTTTAAAAATTCAGGTAGCATCAGTGTATGCAAAGAGGCATTCCTTCTTTAAATACAAAAAGTCGCAAATTTAGGATTAATTAAAGCCACTAAGAAAGTTGACCAAAGCTACCTGAAGTATAGTTCAACATGGCCTTCACATAGCCGCTGCCTGATGGACAAAGTGCTTCTGAGGCCCAACTCATCAACATTACACAGGATAAAAACCAGGCTGCTCTAAAGGCTTTTAGAAGATTGCCACTTTCCTCTGTTGGGGATTTCCACATGGTCCATTCTACAGCAGCTCTTCACCCTGGGCTCTTAATTAACCCCTTATGGATGGGTAACACAACACAAACTGTTGCAAAAGTAGTGCAGTTTATCCAGGCATTCTCAGATGTTGTGTCTTCTAATTGTACTAATTTATCAGTGTAGAATTCTGTTACAAGCAATTCATTTTTACAGGGAAAATCCTACTTTATTTGACAATAAGTTATTCAGGTCTTTTTTTTTAAGAGACAGTGCAATGAGAAAATGTTCCCACTAGCATGAGGGGCAGCAACCATAAGTCACAGGTTTAAGATAATGGAGCCAAGTAGCAGAAGAGAGCTGAGCTTCTTCTGCATGTGGCAAGTTGTTGTGATCTGGAATGCAAAGACTGAAAAGATAGTGGGAAGTAGATTCAATCGTAGCTTTTGCAAGGATATTGGGCAAATACTTAAAAAGAAAAATATTGCAGAGGTACAGAGAAAGAACAGAGGAATAGGACTAATTAGATAACTGTTTCACAGAGCCAGTATGGACATGACAGACTGCATGGCCCTATTCTGTGCTGTATCATTTGATGATTTTAAAGCTGCAAGCTTGAATCAAAATTTTAAAAGTGGGAATAATAAATAACTGCATTATTGTGAGGCTGAAAATGTATTATATGCCTGAACCTAACTACAGGAAATTAATTGGGCACAACCTTAAAGCTATCAGCTAAGACAGAATTTGTGAGATTACATATATTGGATGAATCTATTCACAACTGAAAAAGTAACACCACAGGGGTGGCTAAAACTGCTGCCTCAGAGCACCAGAGACCTGGGTTCAATTCCACCCTCAGGTGACTGTGCAAAGTTTGCACTTTCTCCTGTGTCTGCATGGGTGCTCCGGGTGCTCTGCTTTCTTCCCACAGTCCAAAGATGTGCAGGTTAGGTGGATTGGCTGTGCTAAATTGCCCATTGTGTCCAGAGATGTGCAGGCTAGCTAGATTAACCATGGGAAATGCAGGGTTATGGAATGGGTCTGGGTGGGATGCTCTTCAGAGGGTTGGTGTGGGCTCAATGGACTGAATGGCCTGCTCCAAAAATGTGGGGTGTTTATGACAGTCAGCATTTAAAATAGCATCGTGAAAAATGACCCTTCCCTAGCCTTAGATTTTCAAGCATTATATAACATTAGCATGATCAAGGAGTCTACAATTTATATGGCATGTTTCATGACCTAGGCACAATTTTGCTCATAGGAACATCCCGCAAACTGCAATGGAATATATTACCAGGAAATAGGGTTTTCTCTTAGTTGTCCTCTGAAATGGCCTGGACAGACAATAAGTTCAAGGACAGTTAGGGATCGACAACAAGTGCTGCCCTTGCCAGCAGCACCCACATCCCACAGAAGAATGAAAAAATGATCTGCTTCAGAGACATTAGCTGAGAGTTGAATATTGACCACAATGCTGGGAAGAGCATTCCCTATTCTCTTGCCAAGGGATTGTTGGTGTCTATCTGAAACACCTTCAGTTAAAAGTTTCCTCTAATATATCACATCTCCAACAGCACTGTACTCAAATGGTCAAGTTTCTGAGTTGGGGCTTGGACCCATAGCCACTATCTTAAAGATCAGAACACAACAGTGAAGTCAATCTGACATCTATTATCAGCAATAGCCATGATAAAAGGACACAAAACTGACAACAGGAAGGGAGAAGCTAGCTATTTAACATTACCCAAAATGTACTTTTCCCTCAATAGAGTCTGGGTGCTGTTTGCTCTCGATTAATGAAAAATAAAGTTCATTGTATCACTTTATTCTGACTATTTCTTTAAGTCAGTTGTAGTTATGTAAATACTATGCAAAGCTGTAGGTGCCTTGGTGAAAATTCTTTTGGTATTGTCAGGAATAATTTATCCCTTTTGTTAAGACAAATATAAATGATAACTACTTGCTGATAGAATATACCAGTTATGCAGATAATTGTGCTAGCCAAAAATGCAGGTGATACTAATATAATGAAAGGAAAATAGAAACAGAACTTGATGCAAAAAGTCACCAGGTCTGGCTACCTCTGTGGAGAGGATTACATCTGTAGAGAAGTTGACACAGTTAATGTTTGAATCCAAAAACTCGCCTTTGGAACTGAAGAAACTGAATAATGATAGTTTTATGTTGTTGACAACAAAGAGGAGGCACAAGTGGAACAAATAGCGAGGATGTCCAGAGCAGAAGACAAAGGTAGTGCAAATGGTGGTAAAAGGAGAGATTGAAATGTAAACTAAGTGTGAATGATTTGGCGGAAAGGGGTGAGCTCTACTGAGACCAAGGCCAACAATAAAAAACAAACGAACAGCTGTGAATGCTGGAAATCAGAAATAAAAACAAAAACAGAAATTTCTGGGTTTTTTTCCAAAGCCAACAATGTTGAGTCCTGAAGGCTGTAAAGTGCCTAAATAGAAAATGAGGTGATGTTCCTCCAGTTTAGTTTGGGATTTGCTGGAATATTGCAGCCGGTCTAGAAAGGTTGGCATCAGAATAAGATGGGTTATTGAAATGGTAAGCATCTGGAAGGTCAGGATTTGACTTGTGGGCAGAGCGGAAGTATTCCCCAAAGCAAACACCCAGTCTGTAAAGGAGACTGATGATACCAGCCATATAATGAAAGATTCACCACCCTATCTGTTCAAAGTGAAATATAACTTCAATCTAAATGAAAGAATAAGAGATCAACGTTCCCCAATCCTTCAATTGGCCTGTGTTGATCTTGAAGTTGTCAAAATATGATATTATTTGACATCCCAGAAGTAAGGCTTTTTTGAGTTGATCATTTAACTGCAGGAAGCATTACGACTTAGGTTACCAAGGCTAATAAAGAATAGTTGTCATCAACAATCAACTGCACTTGCCAGTTATTGTCTCTATTGTATCAATACATAAAGTAAAACCAGTATATATTCACCATTTCCACCAACTCCACTTTGATGCTACTAATAACCATATCTTTCCCTCATCATTCATCATTGCAGATAAACCATAGTCACAGTGATACCATGGCCTATTCCTCAGCCGCCCCTAACATCTTATTCCTTTCCAATGGCACTCTCCCATGCAAGCACAGAAAATGTAACACCTACCATTTACCTCTGCCTTTCTCCCCATTCAAGGCCCCAACTCATTCTGGGTGAAACAATGATATACTTTCACTTATTTCAAGTCAGTATACTGTCCTCACCCTTCATGATCAATTTTCTCAGCACTAGAGAAACCAAATGTAGATCAGGTGGCTTCTTTGTGGAAAGAACATCTGTTCAAGTTGCATGCGTGACCTCAAGCTTCCAATTGCTTATTGTTTTAATTTCTCACTCCTCTTCCCCTCTTATCTCAATGTCTTCAGCTTCCTACTCTAGTCCAGCCTTACGGACATAATATTGCACTTACCAATTTCAGATCAAAATAACTTCTCTTTTTTTGAGTTTTTGAGTGTTTTGTTGGATGGCAGCTGGGTGTTATAGCTTGTCTATCTATTTATACCTCATCTAGATACATCTTTCATTTCTTCACTTGTTGCTCTATCATCTATTTTTGCTTTGTACCATCCCTTTTTTTGTCATTCACTCTCACTTTCCATTCTAGTAAAAGACTGGCCCTTCTGTTCTTTAATTATCTCTGTGCAGCCTTTTCATGCTTTGCCTGAAAACTGTTGTACCCTTAGTTCTGATTTCCTCTGTGGGTTTTGGGACATTGCCATTGAGGTCAAATGTTGTAGCCAGAAATCCGCAATGTGTAGGGAACAGAGATTTGGTCTCTGTAGCCTTCTGTGGTTAAGAATTCCACAAGGTCACTACGTTTTCAGTGAAAAAAAAGTTTCCTCATCTCAATCCTAATGGTCAACCCCAGATCCTGAGACTGAGTCCCTCGATTCTAGACTGCCCAGCCAAAGAAAACATTCTTCCTACATCTAGACTCTACAGCCCAGTTAGAACTTTGCACACTTCGATCAGATATCCTCCTAAAACTTTATACTATAGTGAACACAGGCCCACTTGAAGCAATCTCTCCTCATATGACAGTTATATAGTCCTTGGTATCACCCTATTGAACCACTATTTCTCTCCCTCTATGGCAAATATATTCTTTGTTAGGTAGGAGAACAAAACTGCACACAATACGGCATATGTGATCTCATCTTGGCCCTGTGTAGCTGCACTGAGACATGTCTACTGCTAATCTCAAATCCTTTTGCAATAAAGGCTAAAGTACCATTTGCTTTCTTAATTTCTTGCTACACCTGCCTATCTGCGTATATTTACTGGTTTACAAGGACACACAGATCCCTTTGTACATCTACACTTCCTAATCCCACATCCATTCCTCACCGTCTACTTTTCACACTGAAGTGTATAACTTCACATTTTGATATTTTCACTACTTAAAGCAACATCTCCCTCAAGCTTTATTTCCACAAAGTTTACATTTGTCACTACTTCATCTCCCTCTGAAGGTCTCTGCCTTCATAAATTGAGGCAGAGTAGAGATTTCACCATTCTTTCAGAAAGTATTCTCTACGGACTTATATTTTTGGAAGATCTTTGGCTTGAGGACTGTTCATCTTAATTCTGCTGTTTTATTGGTCCCATGTGGTACATAGAAGGACCTTTGATATTGCTGGCTGGACAGGTATTTATTACCCATCCCTAGTTACCCTCAAAAAGGTGGTGGTGGGCTGCCTTCTTAAACTACTGCAATTCCTCTGGTATATGTACACCCACAGTGCTGATAGGGAAGAGGCCTCCAGGAATTTGACCCAGCAACACAGAAGGAATGACAAAATTTTTCGAGGTCAGAATGGTCTGAGGCTTGAAGGGGTACTCAGTGGTGATATTTCCGTGCAACTGCTTCCCTTGTCCTTCTAGGTGGTACTGGTCATGGATTTGGAAGGTGCAGTCAAAGGATCTATGGTGAACTTCTGCAGCGCACCTTCTTGATAATCTCCATTGCTGCTATTGAGTGTTGCCGGAGGATGGAGCAAAAGTTTGTGGATGTTGTGGACAGGCTTTGGGGAGTCAGGATGTGATACAGTATTCCCTGCCTCAGAGCTGCACTTGTAGCCACAGTATTTAAGTGGCTAGACTAGCAGAGAATATGCTCCCTGATTCCCACTGATTCCTATTGTGGCAGGACTCCTTGATGGCACACTCGGTCAAATGCAGCCTTGACGTCCAAGGCTGTCATTCTCACCTCACCTCTCGAATTCAACTCCTTTGTCCATGTTTGAACCAAGGCTGTAATGAGATCTGGAGCTGAGTGGCCCTGGCAGAACCCAAACTGAGCAGGATATTACTGAGCAGGTGCTGTTTGATAACACTGTTGATGACATCTTCTATCACTTTACAGGTGATCAAGAGTAGACTGATGGGACGGTAATCAGTTGGGTTGTATGTGTCATAGTTTTTGTCTACTGGACATACCTGGGCAATTTTCCACATTGTCAGGTTGATGCCTGTGTCATAGTTGCACAGGAAGAACTTGGCTAGGGGAGCGGCAAGTTCTGGAGCACAAGTCTTCAGGGCTATTGCCGGAATTTTGTCAGGGCCCATAGCCTTTGCACGATCCAGTGCCTCCAACTATTTCTTGATATCATGTGGAGTGAATTGAAGTGGCTGAAGACTGGTATCTGTGATGCTAGCTACAGCCAGAGATTGCCAAAACAGATCATCAACTCAGCACTGTGGCTGAAGATCATTGTGCATGCTTCAGCCTTATCTTTTGCACTAATGTGCTGGATCCCCCATCAATGAGGATGGGGATATTTGTTGAGGGTCAATGAACAACCACTTCTGTACCTTTTCATGCCACCAGCACAATTACTTCTATTAACAGCAAGTGAGAACAGTGGCAGCAATTCCTATCAATAAAATGGAGCAGTTCACTTATCCAGTTGATAGGAGCTCCACAATCTGCCTCAGTCTGGGGGTGATTGGGGATCTGGATGACATTTGGGGGTGGGGTGGAGGGGGTTTAGGGGTGGTGTGGTGCCTTTCAAAGCCGAAATCATCTCCAAACCCTCCTGGCCACCCTCACTGAAATGTCACCTACCTTGTACACTGTTCCTGAACTTCAGCGTTGTCTGTGCCACCAACATTCTCAGTCTCTGAGGCAGCACTGCCTCTAAAAGTGTCAACTTCTCTATGTCCAGCAGCTTCAGTTGGGGTCATACATCATATGCCCAGGAGGTGACCTGAAAGTAGCCACTGTGGGCTTTCCCATTTCCAATGGTGGGAACCATCCCATGATTTATGGCACCTGCCACCACACTTAGAGTAAAAAAAGGGAAAATCCCAGACTAACAACTGAGTTCTCCATTCAGCCTTTTGAGCCAAACTCCCATTCAATTAAATCCTGGGTCTGGAAGTAACTTAGTCACCAACAAAACGTAGTTGTTCTATTTTACAGAGTACATGTTGATATAACCGTGTAGGTCAATGAGTCGAAGGTGGAAATGAGGCTTGAAAGTCTTCAATTTGTGATTGAGCCAACAGCAAACATTCTCTTAAGTGCAGCACTGCAGTGGGTTTTATCCAGTCATCCATTTTCTGGAAGAGATTTGTGGTGTCATTACATGCAGATTCTTTGTTTACATAGTTTTAAGTAATGTGCATATGTTATAAATATTGGGTGTAGTTTTAGAGCTGCAGAATCAAGTCGATTAAAAAGAATCAGAAGTTTTCTGTGAAGGGATTTCCACGATCTGCAGTATTTTGTTTTAGTTAAGAGATTTGATTGGTCCTTGCTTTTGCTGGCTGTGTGTTGCTTGTTGGTTATTTTTTAGTGAATGGAAGAAATGTGTTTTTTCCTCCAAAAAAGAATGATAATGATTTTCAAATTTGGACATCTGAACTAATCACTATGTTCTTTTGGCCTGCAGGCATTTCCCACACTCTGTGGACATGTGCTAGCTGCAATTATGTGGATTTGTGGTAAACTTCTCATACTGTTTTTGAGATCCTACAACCACATTACTTATAGCTATTTTCCAGTGAATGTGGGATGTGTTCAGGGGCACAGTCTAGGGATAGTCCAGGGTAAGATTTAGAAAAATCTCCTGTTTTCACTAGATTTGAAGAGATGTAATTAAACTTAAACTGATGCAAAAATAACCACTGAAAGCTTTCTGAAGCTGAGGTGAAGAAATAGAATCAAAGCCTTCCAACTTCACTTAAGCCTGATCAAAAGGCAAATGTTCAATCGCCATATATCTTGAACACATTATATTTAAAAATAGACCTTATCAGGCTGAAAATCTCCAATACAGGCAACAGTGTCGCTGAGATAAAAGGTACTGCAGATGCTGGAGAATCCGAGATAACAAGTATGGGGCTGGATGAACACAGCAGATCAAGCAGCATCATAGGAGCAGGAAAACTTGACGTTTCGGGCCTTTCTGATGAAGGGTTTAGGCCCGAAACATCAAATTTTCCTGCTCCTATGATGCTGCTTGACCCACAGTGTTGCTGAAACTTTTTCTGAGTTTACTAAGATATTTAATAATGTAGAACATCAATATATTCATGAATGCACCTTGTGGATTATCAGACTTCTTCATAGTGGAATAAATCTAATAATTTGTACCAATGCCACAAACAAAGCTTTTAAGGAAACAGATAACTTAGAACAAGTACAAAGCATTCAAAAGAAAATCATAATTAAAACACCTGAATTTGATTTTCTTCCTAACATGGCTGGAAAAAAAGTCTCCCTAATTTTGTGCAACTGGAGGGATCTAGACTTTCATTTGAAATCTGGTGGCATGACAGTTATGTGGGTGGAGATTTTCCTGGATGAGGATTTGGTGAAAAGACATATAAGAGTGAGGGGCCTTGGGTGTTATTCAGTTACTTGAGATCACTTATGCCCAACACACTGCAATATTTTAAGTCACGTAATTTGCTTGTATGAGATTATGAGTGCAGTTAAGCCAAAGTGTAAAGTAAACTGCCTTTGAAGGTTTGTGTGTGAATTGTCTGAAATGAAGAGGAGGATGAAGGATCAGTCAAAAATCTTTGCCCATGATTACATTTCATGATTACCAGTAGTCAGCAAAATAGCTTTATTTATTCATTTATTTGATTTATTTCTTGGCAAGATATTTGTACAGGAACTAAAAGTTACAACATGTGTACAAACTCTGTTGTTGGTGAGGCAAGGATGGCATACATGATAGATTGTTGAAAACCACCAGATCTCTAAATACCCCAGGTAGGAGGCAGATACATGAAGCTCTAACTCAATAAGGAATCATTAAACACAGCAGATGTTGTGGAAGCTTGGCACTCCAGTACAGCACTGAGGGAGAACTGTATTGTTGGGCAGACTGTTTGTCAAGTGATTTGTAGAGGATCTGCTTGTCCTCCCAGCAGGATATGAAAGATTCCATGGCTCTATTTGATGAAGAACCAGGAGATTCACCCATCTTCTGACAAACTTTGCTCAAAACAGATCAAATTGCCATGATCAGATTGCTGATTTGGGAGCTTGTTGTGTGCAGATTAACAGTCTTATATGCTAAATTATAACAGTCCATACAGTTCAAAAGAACATGTGCAATAAAGCGCTTTGCTGTATCCTAGGATTGTACAACACAATATGTAATTACAAGTATTCTTTCTCGAACAACCTGAAAGCTGGCAAATGTAGATCTCATATTCAGAAAGAAATAAATCATACCTCACAACCACAGGAACACATATAAAATGGATGCAAGTAGTCATTACAGAAAATAACAGGAATGTACAATTTTGGAGGAGGTATCGTTTGCCTTACCAGCCTGAGATGATCCAGTGATAATGTATCATTGCAGATTCCACGAACAAACTGGTGAACGTGGGTTTCAGTGAAGCATAGGTGTGGATTACTAAATGATTAAAGGAGCCTGGGTCGAAATGATGAAGGTAGCAGTTTGTGTTGAAACTATGGGGAACTGGAACCAGCTCTCAAAGGGAGTGATTTAAGAAGTTTACAAATCTAGAAACAATCCTCAAGTAAGTGAGGAAGATGGGGAGGGAAGAAATTGTCACTGGGGAGAGATCAGTTTCCTGGTCAGTGGAGAGTTTAGTCCTTGGGGGCAGGAGAGCAGAGTGACCCATAACCAAACTAGAGAACCAGACCGAGGAAGACTCAATGGTTGGCCAACAGGGTTGGCAGGAAGGTACTGGGGCTAAGTGGGGGTGGAGGGTTAGTGGTAGATGGTAACCTGCCAGTTGGCTCCAAGTCTATTTATGAGATCAGCATGCAACAAATGAAGTGCTGTGGTCTTTGAAAATTGAGCAGAGAAAGCCCAAGATCTGAGTTGAAGTCAATGATTCCTGCATCTGATTATTCTTGTCAACAGTCCTGATGCTAGGCCAAAAACCTTGGCCAATATGACAGATGTCTGTCAACCTAATATTTGAAAGTCACATGCCACTGCCTGGGGTTGTCTGGACTGGGGATTGAACCTATCACCTGCTCACTCAAAGGTGTTAATGCTCCAACTAAACCATCGTCTCTGCCCTATGAATTATTAAGCTATTAAAAAGCAGATTATCCCGTAAACTACACTAAGGTTAGGTAAGAGAAATTGAATTCAAAGAAAATGTCGCAACAAGCCATCATATAAACTTGGTCACTTTGCTTCAAGCAACGAATAACAGTTATTCACCTGCCACTTATCATTTTGATGGGAAACAGAAAGGATATCTATCTACTTTAAAGAAAAAACACATAGTATAGAGTGTGCCAGTTCTGACAGGACATAAAATGGGCAGAAATTAGATATTCACTATTTCTGGTCACTTTGAACTCAAAATTTGATGGAAATTGCTCACCGATGTTCCTTCATTACATACACTCGTCCAAATGTTCTTGTTCATGGAACAAAGTCAAAATAGATTGGGCAGTTTTATGAAACAGATACAAATGAAGACATGATCTTATCCGAAGCAATCTTAAGTCTGATTGTTTACTAGAGATGTCCTACATCTCTGATTAAACGATTAAGAGACAGACACACAAACTGGAAGGTTATTCCTCTGAGCAGAACTCACCGCTCACAGGAGGCTGGCAAACTCTAATGCAAAGAAAGTAAACACAGTTAAAACCAGACATGACTACATTTCAAGTACAGGATTAAACAACAGAAATATAATTTTAGATTTAAATTTGGATTATCAAGGTATCAGAATTTATTTTAATTTAAAGACAAAAGATCCGAATTACTGTCACTAACTGCCATTGTTATGAGAGATTACTTTTTAAAAATTTCAATTAAAATTGCTAAGTTTGCTATCAACTACCTTCTGGTAGATTTTAGATGGAACATTGAAGTGCACCACACTCTAGTTAATGGATTTATCAAATACCTTATTTCATGCTCTCTGCTTTTGATTTATGAATTTTGATCTGGGAGACAAGGACCCTGTGAGTATTGATTGTGGGAGATGTCAGAGTAACAGAAGTTAATTTCACTGGTCCATTCGGAAGTCTCTGAATCTCTGACAGGGCTGTCTACCGAGAAAGGGCTGTCGTGAAACTGGATTGACACCGGGCCGTCACAGCAGGGAGCCCTTCCCTCGCTGCCACTAAAGGAACATGATGTTATGACATGAAAAATCTTGTCAGGAAATTGTAGCATACGCTTTTCTCCATTTCATTTTGTGCAGCATTTTTTTTTTGTTTTATGGGGAGCTGATTTTACATCTGATAGCAAGGTGTGGAGGAAGCTGGGGAGGATGTTTAGAGCAAAGTCCCTTTGAGAGCCATTGCCTTTGATTTCAGAATGTCTGGCAGGATAATGGAATGTCATCCTGCTAGCTTTTCAGCTGATTGGAGAGAGTTTGCTAGCTATTGATTGCTTTTGTTTGCAAATGATCGCTATACAAGCTGGGTCATTACAATTTTAGATGAAATCGGCTCCATCGGTGAGAAAATAAATATAGGAGATTTCTTTTAATGGTTGAGGACAATTTTGTTTTGCATCTAATGTAGCAGTAATCAAGTATTAATTCCAAGGAAACTAATTTTACGTACAAGAATTTTCACATTAGTTGCTGTGAGAGTGGTCATACAAGCAAGGATAAGAGTGTATTTTTTTATTTAAATCTGCCCACTTTCATGAACAAACTGAAAAGTGAATTATTCAGAAAACACTGTAAAGTGCTTATGTATGGAATTGCGAATTGTATATCTTTATTGCTTAAATCGTAACAGACCCAAGTATATGTAGCTACATTTGTTAAACCAACCAACTGCTTCCATACTAGATTCTACAGCATCCAAGAAAGAAACTTACCAGTTACCAATGAACTGCAATCTAATTCTCCTTTTTTCTTTGAAGCAAATAAGTTTTACTTAATATTTGAGAGGGGCTAAATACATTGATGCTCAAAGTCTTGCCAGAAATTAGATGATTGAATAATTCCTCATCAATCATTCCTGAAGACCACACTGCTGCAAGTGACTGCAATTCAGTTCATGCACACTTTCTAATAAATGACTATATTCCACTCCCAGCTTTTTGCTTGCCTTTACGAGATCACAATGCTGTATTATGGGCCATGAATTCTGTCTGCTGTCGTTTATAGGGACTCTTTCTAAATAGATTCTGTTTGTTTATTGGTTTAAAATAGACAACTTATAGTCCTGTCCTGAAGTTTAGCAGTTCTAAGGAAGGGTCACCTGACCCGAAACGTTAACTCTGTTTCTTCCTTCACAGATGCTGCCAGACCTGCTGAACTTTCCCAGCAACTTTGTCTTTGTTCCTGAAGTTTAGCCTCCCTACAATGCATTAGCTGTCATAGTGGTGTAAATATCTTACCGCGTCTTTGTGTGGGAGAGTACTGTATGTTAATGATAAATGCCCTGGATTAGGTCCAGACCATTTACACTTTGAAAACAACTATGTAAAGAATGCAATTGTCAAATGCATTCCAGATACCTATTAGCATAATAATGCTTATGTAAATGCCACAAAGAGTGGTGTATTAAATCAAACACAGGGGCATTTTTCTTTGAATCATGTAATTTAAAATGCTAGCTAAAATGTGACCTGTTGTGATTTGATGAAGGATCAAGGTATGATATTGGAATTCAAGTTCTAAAACTACTATTTTTAATTTCTGATTATCCAATGTTTGACTTAGCAATGATAAACTGGAAGTGTTGGAAGTGTTCAGCAAGTTCATCAGCAATTTGTGGAGAAGGAAACAAAAATAACGTTTCAATTCAGTGGGCATTCATGAAAATATTTCCCTCCTCCAATACTATTTGAACTGCTGAATAGTTCCAACATTTTCCCTTTGTATTTCAGATTTTCAGAATCCACAATATTTTACTTTCGACTTTGAAAACTGACATAAATTGAGAGAGTCAAATAACCAAACTCAGCTTTTCCTGAGTTCTGAGGAAGTGTTGCCGGACCCGAAACGTTAACTCTGGTGTTTCTCTTCACAGATGTTGCCAGATCTGCTGAGCTTTTCCAGCACCTTATGTTATTGTTCAGCTTTTCCTTGTTCACTGATAGTCATGAGGGCAGGAATGCACTTGGAAGACTGAGATAAATTCTGAACTGTCATCCTTGGGCACATTCTTTCCTTGCCTCTAACACAAACATCCAAATCATACACAAGCCACTTCATTGAATTGAATCTTAAAGATATTCCATTACAACTGTGCATCAGGTACTCATAAGCCATTTTCTTTAATAAGCCAAAAGGCATATGTTTTGCAGAAATATTCATATGAGGAAATGCTATTATTTGGTGACTAATATTCATACTGATACATTTTTTCTCTCAAATGCCCCCATCCTTGCCAAAAACAAGTGTTAATGAGAACTGTGGTAACTTTTTGAGAAATCACATAGTTCCAGATGTAAGAATTAAGTAATGCCCTCAAGGGTACAATCTAAGATGATCAGACTAACTCTTAATCTTCCAAAGGAAAAAAAAGTACTTGTAGATGATATACAAGTAAACAGCATTGAGTAGTTCACACATGTGCATTAACATTTTTTCTCCTTCCTTTCCCATGAATTATCAATTATCAATGATGAAAGCATTGCTTCTGGCCATGCATGAAATGGAGAAATTTTCAGTTACTCATACACTGCCTGCTACATGTTTATTTGAGAGTATTAGGTCAATTTATATGTTTAACTTCCTGAACCAACAAAACTAACTTCCAGTTTACTGAAGCTTATTTCCCTAATATTTATATAAGCAAATGTGAACTAATCATCAACTCTTCGAGTCTGACCTCGTTGTCTACACATTGTGTAGAGATAATGTCAAAAGGAATTCTTCCAAGATCTTGTATCAGAGATAAAAGGTACTGCAGATGCTGGAGAATCCGAGATAACAAGCATGGGGCTGGATGAACACAGCAGGTCAAGCAGCATCATAGGAGCAGGAAAACTTGACGTTTCGGGCCTAAACCCTTCATCAGAAATGGGGGAGGGGAAGAGGGTTCTGAAATAAATAGGGAGAGAGGGGGAGGCGGATAGAGGATGGATAGAGGAGAGGATAGGTGGAGAGGAG
>JAHRHZ010000051.1:19123263-19190472 GCA_024137785.1 Ginglymostoma cirratum | reverse complement strand
CCCCCATTTCTGATGAAGGGTTTAGGCCCGAAACGTCAAGTTTTCCTGCTCCTATGATGCTGCTTGACCTGCTGTGTTCTTCTAAGATCTTCCTTCTTTCTTGTTCAAGTTGCTCAGTGACTCCAACACAGTTTCGCCTTGCAGATTTCAGTAGCCTGCTTGTCTGCACCCTTCTGATTTCTATATCCTTCACCTCCAAAGATCTACTAATGGTGACTTCTTATTGCCCCCACATTTCCGTCCTTTGGAATTTTGTTCCTAATTCCATTTGCCTTGCCTCTTACAATTACCAATTCTGTTTAGACATGTCATTAAACGGTGTTTTGCCTCCAACTACCCATCTCCTCATATACCTGGCATTGATCACTTGTCATGTCCTCATGTTGTACCACTTGCCACATTAGTTGGTAAGTGGACAGACTCTGTACCTGGTTGGAAATTCTTGACTGCCTGTTGTCTCTCAATCTGTCAAAACCTTACATAATTAATGAATTGATGTGCCAAAACAAAATGAAACAAGCTCAATTCTTGCAAATGTTTCAATGCTTTGTTTCTCTCAAGTTACTCACAACGGTGTCAAAATGGTCAATTTTTAATTCCCAGTGATTCTAAGATTGTTCAGGAGAGTTGACAACCATATGACATGTCTTATGACTCTTTAAAACAGTTTTAAATGAGCATTTACCACATCCCCCTCCAATGTCTGATTTGCTTCTTCTTCCAACTCCTTTCTTTTTCTCTGTGCTATAATTGTCTCAACTAAAATAAACACATTTCCAGAGGAAGAAAAAGGCTATTGCAATTGATGTAGTTATGATGGGTTTCATGTTGAAATAAACCCTAGTGTCCCCCCACCCTAAATAGTGCTTGGGTGTATGTGATAAAATCCTCTCTTCCTTTAATATAGGCTGAAAGTATTTCAACAAGTAAACATTTCAGGTTGATGATCCCTTGTCATAACCAGGATAAACCCCAATGACATAAAACTTAGATAATGAGGTGTAGGGGTGGATGAACACAGCAGGCCAAACAGCATCAGAGGAGCAGGAAGGCTGACATTTCAGGCCTAGACCTTCTTCAGAAAGGGTCTTTTCTGAAGAAGGATCTAGGCCCGAAACGTCAGCTTTCCTGCTCCTCTGATGCTGCTTGGCCTGCTGTGTTCATCCAGCTCTACACCTTGTTATCTCAGATTCTCCAGCGTCTGCAGTTCCTACTATCTCTGACGTAAAACTTATACTTCTCTCCCCACAAATGCTGCCAATCTGCTGAGGAGTTCCAGTATTTTCTGTTTCTGTATCAGATTTTCAGCACCCATAGCACACCATGCTTTTTCTCTAACTGACAGGCTGTCCGAGAACATGCAGTTTCTTTCAAGAAACTTGGTTCATTAAGTACGATGGGAGCCTCTTTGTCCAAAAAGGATGGTGACAGCAGGCTGTGTTTGCTGATAGTTGCATTACAAGATTTAGAGCAATGGAGGTAAATATTGAATTTGGCCATAATGATGTGTGAGAGCCTGACAACATTCTGGATATTGAATTGGACCCTTTTAAGTAGTTCTAGTGGAACTGAATGGCTTGTTTTGGATTGTTTCTTACTTCGTTTATTATCTCTCACAAGCATGTGACCATTAACTTTGATTTCACTAGCTTGGGCAAGGCATTTTTAAATGGGATCAAATAAATTCTGAGTAGCATTACAGTAATATTTTTGCAAAATGGAAGGTTCTAAACCAATTGGAATGGCACTGATACAAATCTCATTGGTATGTTCAAAATAAGATTTCACTTTACGTCTAGAAAGTGATAACTTTTATATGATGCACTTTAATCTGTTTGATAATAACATTGTCTAATCTTTCATGTACAATTAAATCTAATGCCCTGGCCAATTCAATTCCAACTAGATTTTGACATCAGAAACAGCCTTCTGTAATCTGTGTTTTTGTTTCATGCGCTGCATCAATACATACTTTTATTTATTGATTTAAATGGGTAAAAAGCTTCCACAATTTAATTCTTGTGTTATTGAGCCAAAATATGATTGATTAATGGATTATATTTTGTTTAGGAGCATATTGTTCAGTTTGGAGTTTATTTACCTTAACAGAAACTGCATCATTTTGAGTAACAGACAACATGGTCACGGGATACTTAGAGAGAAGGGAGGATATTTGGTCCATCTTCATTTATACGTCCAGTACAAACCTACACTCCAATATTTGCTGCATCTAATTGTTGGTTAAGTCGTTCCAGAATTTCCTGAGCATATAAGAGGTGTTGATAAGATTCCACATGAAATACCAAGGGTTAATTTCAAATCTTTTTGGAGTCAGAGAAAATATAGGCATGGATGAAAAATTTGTCAAAGGGTAGAAGAAGGGAATAACTTACAGAACAAATCAATTAAATTAGACCATAAGATGCCAGAGCAGAATTAAGCCATGTGGCCCATGAATTCTGCTCCATCATTCAATCATGGCTGATATGCTTTTCAATCCCATTCTCCTACCTTGATCCCTTTACCAATCAAGAACCTGTCAAGATCCCAATGATTTGGCTTCCACAGACATCTGCAACAATGATTTCCATAGATTCACCATACTCTGGCTGAAGAAATTCCTCCTCTCTCAGTTGAAAGGGAATCAAATAATATTAAATGAAATATAATCTCGACCAATACAATAGATCACACTGGGGAAGCAAACATAGTTCAGCTATAAACACCCATCAACAATACTGAAATCATCCAGAATGATATTGGGTAGCATTATCATTATTATGTAAAATGAAAGAGAGCTAGAAATGTGGAATTAATGCTTAACTTTTCAACTAATCAACAAATTTAACAGAATGATAGACTGCACAATTCTCCTCATAAGCTTGATGCAAGTGTTCACTTTTGACATAAAGAACATTCTGATATCAGATTTAAACTGAACTTTTGCTGGTGTGTGTGTCCACCATCATGCACAACACTGCCTCTGCTCCACAATCCCCATCAGGTCCTGCTCTCAAGGTTTAAAGTAGCATTAGGCCAACACCTTTTTTGAACAATTTTTGCCCTTTCTCTACTCTTTGACCAATGTTTCTTTTATCCAAGCCAAAGTATGGAGTTTTCTCTGACTACAGAAAAGTCTGAAATTAACCTATGACCTATTACCCAATGTACTGATTTACGTATTGCTTTGAGATTGCCTTTCAGGTGTGCGATTTCTCCAGAAAGAAAATCTACGCTTCAGCCACATTCAGGTTCTCAGGTAAGGTAGTTATCTTGTGACTTGTTTTCAACACTTGAATGTCACTTCAGGGTTTCTCAATGGCCAAAAATACATAATATCCTCTGGTTGTAGTCTGACAGTAGCAGCATACACATTTATCTGGACATACTTTTATCATTACCATCTTACCATTTTGGCCCCTCAGTTCATTGTAGCAGTGATGTCAAAACTCATCAAAGCACCAATAAACTATTTCTCAGCCTTTACCATATCTTGATGGTATTGAAGCAGGTTCTGCAAAGCTTGATCAAGGCTCATATTAGTATTAAGCCAAAGCTGAAGTCAGGGTACGGTACTGTTCTGTTGATAAAAGGGAATATCAGATCCATACTTATTGACCTATTCCAGAACTACAAGGAATACAGGAAAACATGCATTTATTTACAAGAGTTAATACACCAAAGCCCATCTTCGGTTTGTTGAAATTTAATAATATTTTTGAACTGTCACTATTTTATGTTTGTCTTTATAAACACTGACTAATTTGTTAGAAAAACTCTGGGTTATTACATATGACACAATCATTATATAGTTTTTATTCCAACAGAAAATTCTGTTTCTAGAATGAATATATCACAAACATATGAAGTACGATATTATTCTCTATTGAGAGCCACAAAAAATGCAAACAGTTAGCTAGTGTGGATAGTGCACTATTAGTGCATACAGTGAATTAAATAGCATCCCATTTGACCCTGCATTAAATTTGACATAATATTGTTGCTATGTGGTAACATTTTATAAATACGGTTTGCTATATCCATCTACCTCTCTCTCTGCTTGAAGGCAGTTCTTAAAACTTACCTCTGGTAAGCTTTGAGTCACTTGTCCTAATGTCTCCCTATGTGGCTCAGCATCAAATTTTGTTTGACAGTTGCTCCTGTGAAGTACCCTAGGGCACTTTAATACATTAAATTCACCATATAAATGTAAAGCTTGTTACAATTCTTGGTACTCATATTAGCCCATGTCTCTAATGAGCTAAAATGATCTAGGTGCAGAAATTGTAAGCCAAAATTTAGTTGCTATGCATTTATCCAAGAAAAAACAAAATTAATTAATCTTCCAATGCAAGGTACCTTTTTAAATTTCCACTTTTGAGAGATCTGTATAAAATTAACTTACAATATCTATTACAAAGTACTAGTTGATGAAAAATTGAAAAATGAAGATAAATAAAGCATTCTTGATTCCAAAGAAATAGAAAAATTGAAGTTAGTGGTTAATAAAGTAAAAGAATAATAACGTTTGGTTTTAATTTTAATGCATTGTGAATAGCTACAAGGTGAACAATAAAGCTATCATTTCAATAAATCAGTTCAATGTTACAAGAGTAATATTCTTGGCATCCTGCTTTTCTTTCTATCCAGGATCTCCCTTCAACTCCAGCAGCAGAATGGCTTTGATGCTTTTTGTTATGTCTCTTTCAAATGCATGGAGGTGTGCAAACACGTCATCCCCAATATAATAGGTGGCCGGGACCATTCAGATCTCTGCCTTTACAGCTGTCAATGTTGCATTGACTTTCTGTCAGGCTTGTTCGTTTATTGTTTGTGAGTTTGATTAAAAAAAAACAAAAAAAAAACAAAATGCAATTACTCGGGCTGAGGGAACCAGACTCTATCACTCATACAGATAATCTCAGGGTAATGTGACAAGCGTTACCTTGGCAACTGCAGGAAGAACTTAAGTCCAAGAGTTTGTCTTCTCATCTTTCTGTTTATTGTTTAATGGATTAAAACTTCCCACTCCAATCATTGAGAATCTGCAACAGGGAAGGCATCATTTCATGAGAGCTCCCAGCAATGTGTCTGCTTTGCTCAGTCGAGCAAGGAAAGTTAAAAGCATTTTTTGTGGTTTCTGCAAACTCATAGCCATGTGTAAATTTAGTTTTAAGTTAAATTACTAAGCTTTTGGCTAGCTATAATAATCAGTGCCTCTGTTCACAGCATGATTTTTGAGCTTTATCCTTCTACATTCGATTGAACATCACAGTTGGATAAAATATTTAATGAGCCAGGCCTAGCTTGTGTGTCACTTGAGTTTTATTCCTATTTTTCTTAAAGGGAAATTCAAGTGTGCTTTAAAACAAAGTAATATTTTTGAAGTAGTTTTCTCTAAAACACAATCCTTTTCTTATTCTAAATCTTGTGCTACCGTGTTATAGGGAATGGTGTCTTATAACATTCCGCCTGAATATCTCCATTCCAGTTGCTTTCTATAACGAATCTACTCTTCACAATGGGATAGCTACATAGAGTCTGCAATATTGTTGCATTAATTTCCATGGAGTCTGAGCTCATAAGCAACATATTTCTTTTTAAGTCACCATGAACGTCCTGTCTTCTCAATGTTGCCCATCGCCTGAGGCGAAGTGACGCTCAAGTTAAACTCACACATTGGACACTTTAATTCAGTGATGAGAAGAATAAACACTATATGTTTGTGATTTATTTATTTAAGAAATTATTTAACATGTCTTCACAATTGTTTGTTAGCTTGGTCCCTTTAGTTTTCTCCTTATCTCGTGCTGAGTCAGTATAGTGTTGGTTTCAATGGGGTAGGTTTGCATGGGAGTCGTTTACTCGAGCACGGAATACTGTGGTAAGATCTAATGAGGATGATCTAAAAGGAACATTCTGAAAGCATTGAGACAGGGTCAGAGAGGTTCCAATGGGATAGAGTCTGATCTAAGTAGCATGGCTTCATGAGGTAGAATCTAATCAGTTTGGGTCGAATGAGACAGAGTTGAACAGAATAGAGGGTGATAGTGATTTGCTAAAAAGAGCACTCTAAAGAGATATAGTCTAACGGGATATCGTCAAATGGATAATACCTATAGATGCGTTAGTTACTGGAGTAGGCTGTAATAGGTTACACTCTAATAGGGTAAATTTAAACATTCACTGGTCTTCCACTTGCTATCTTGCCAAAGTGACCATTCGTGTTTGCTTTGATAGTGTAATGAACCATATTGGGTAAATGGTTAAATCAAATTCTGCCATTACCCAGGATGACATTCCCAAATGATGTCCCAAGTGCAAGAACCTTAGCTATTCTTTCTCCTCACTCTCCAACACCTCTCCACCATCCCTCCCCCTGTCCTGTTGTGTAAGGATCAGCTAGCTGGAGTCAGCATCGGCAGTTCCCATTATCTCTGGAGTCATTTGGTGATGATTTCTGTCTCAATTGCAGTATCAAGTAAAATATCATAGGACTTGGATTGAGAATTGCTTCAGTATAAGCAATAGTAAATAATTACATTTATTGTTCAAAGTCAAGTTTCCTAGCTTTAACTCTTTAACTGTACTGCTGACAAAACAGTGGTGATGGAAACAGCAAATACAACATTGCAGTGATGATGCTGATTTGAGTTAATGTGCATGCATGCGTGGCACTTCCAAGTACAGCAAACTGCTCTGTGGGACTTACATCTATTGACTTACTTCATTTGCTGCTTAAAAATTACATAGTATGAGGGACTACATGTTGATTGTGTTCGCAACGATTAACACCATGGAGTGTACCCTCCGCAAACGAATGGTCTAATAATGGCAATCAAATGATGGGCCACTATCTTATGCTCAACTCCCTATGCATCCATTTGACAGGAAGAAATGTGATCTGAGGACTATTTTGAAGTGTATGATTCATTTTAGGCAGACCTGATGACAGTAACACTATAGGCAAACCAAAGTTTTATCAGAGAAGAAATGAACACAAAGTAACAATAATGGATTACTTAGCATCACTGGTAACATGCTGCTTTCGTGCATTCCATTTAATGAAGATGAGATCTTTTCTTTTACATTTTTTTCCCGAATGAAGTAAACTTGAATCCAGAAGGTTTTCTTAACCCTAAATGTACTTTAAGCTAATTATTTCAAATTCTCATGATGATTTTTGCTTGGATTTACAGAAATGTAAGCCAGTAGAAATGCCTTTTTTTCCCTGGTTAAATGATTTTGTAACATCACAGCTTGTAAATTGGTAGGTTCACACTGGGAAATATAGGGAGAAACTAGCTACTGCTTGGTCAGTAACTATAGGGTGACAGTTTAAAATTGGCATCAGGCATAACAAAAGGAAAGATTGAAAGAGGTTTTCTTACCATGCAAATAGATGGTGGAAACAAAATCTGTAATAGCTTTGGAAATAGATAAACGCAAAAAAAAAAGAAAAAAGTGGAAAGGGTGGGTGAATCAGATTTGTAATGCTAACTAAGTTAAAAATAATTGAGTGATTTCCATAGGAATTGTGGCCACATTTAATCACAGTATTGAAACAGTACAGGAGGAGGCCATTTGGCCCATCATGTCTGCACCAGCCCTCCAAATGAGCATCATGATTTATTATCAATGTCCTGCCCTTTCTCAATAACCCTATACATTATTTCTATTTCAGTGATCATCTAATGCTCCCTCGAATGGCTCGATGCATTCTAAAACTAAAACACTTGAAGTTATTTTTCTCTCATCACATTTATTTCTTTTTCATTATGCTGAAATGTCACAAATGGCTTTATTTCTGATATTAATTGCAAACTAATAAAAGGAAACATTAAACATGGAACCACTTCAATCCTGATCGTCCATCATCCTTTCTCCCTTATTGTTTCTGTCTTACCTTTATTTTGTTTCACATTTTTTTTCTAATCTAATTTAGCTGCTTAATTTTTTTCTATCTCTATTACAACATTGTACCTCTGGGAAAAAAATATTTTCCATTATCTTGGCATGTCAGACCACCTGGACACAGCAAGTAGAAGAGAAATGGGGAGAGTGGACCACACCTCAAAAAAGTAACATACTTGGTAATTCCATTTGTTGTTGTGCTCAGATAATATGTCCATGTGCAAGTACTGGGCACTACAAGTCCTGAAGAAAGGTAATACCCAAAACGTTGATTGCTCCTTTTTTCCAGATGCTGCCTGGCCTGCTGTGTTTTTCCAGCCTCCTGTTTGTCTATCTTGAATTCCAGCATCTGCAGTTTTTTTTTGTCTCTAACTACAATTTCTTAGTACAGCTTCTTTTTGAAAAATGTGAGTTGTGATCTGGAATGTTTTGCCTGAAGGGGTGGTGCGAGTATAGTCCATAGTAACTTTAACAAGGGAATTTAATGTTTTTAAAATATGAAAAGTTTTCAGGGGCTATAGAGATAGAACAAGGGTAGAATGATTATTTGGATAGTTCTCCCAAAGAGCTAGCACAGAGACAATAGACTTAATGGTCTACTTCTATAAGCCCCTTCTCCCTCATCTTAATTGATCAAGGCAGTGGATTTCATGTCTTTTAGGTCATCTTACTTAAACATATGTTTAAGTGGGCTCAAGCAAGCTGCAAGGTGTTAGTGCCATTTCAAAAAATAGATTTTCCAAACCAACTGTTACAATTTTAACACAGAATGTGGTGAGTTAGATTCAGATGTCCCCCTTTCAGTCTTCCCCATTTCATTCTCTGAGGTCAGTGCAGAGTCAGTTTGGTCAGTGTGTAGAATTAGCATTCATTTCAAACTATATCAACGGGTGAGTTAATTTCAGCCTAAACAAGTAAACTCATTACATTAATGTTTCAAGGAATACCATTTAACAGTTTGCTATAAATTCTTACTAGCTCTGAGAACTCTGCCACATTGGATTGAGCACCATCTTTCACTTCAGACTGATGAGCTCATGGTTTTCGCTTTCTCTTTCTCTCTCTGACACACACACACACACACACGCGCACACACACACACACACACACACACACACACACACACACACACACACCTGTAAATATTCCCTGTCAAATCAATCTGGACAGTTTCAATCCATTACCTTATGGTACAAAATTACTCATGGCTGCTGCTAATTGACAGTCTTGTTAACCGAAGCCACAATGAGTTACTAATATGAATAATGGAACTGCTATGATGGTTTAGCAGAGAATACTTTTCTGAATTTTAACAGTGACACATAACTTGGTAGCACAGTGGCTCAGTGATTCACACTGTGACCTCACAGTGCTAGGGACCCAGGTTCAATTCCACGCATGGGTGACTGTCTGTGTGGAGTTTCCACATTCTCCTGTGTCTGGGTGCTCCAGTTTCCTCCCACAATCCAAAGATGTGTGGGTTAGCCATAGTAAAAGTGCAGAGTTAGTGAAACAGGGGTTCACATTTGGGTGGGATGCTCTTTGGAGGGTCAGTGCAGATTTGATGAGCCAGATGGCTTGCTTCCACATTGTAGAGATGCTTACTTGATTTTTAATCATTTGCTACATCATGAAAAGAAATGTTTAAACATTGTGCTGTGGGTATAAATTTTGACTATGCAGAAGAAAGTAAGATGGACAAAAATGAATAGCAGCTTGTTCTAAATCTCAACAATTATTAAATTCCTTTGAAAAATTAATTTCCTATTGCTACTTATTATTATTGCACAAAGTCAAAATAACCCTGGCGTAAACTTGAAGAAGTTCTGATTTGTTGTATTTTTCCAGTCTGTAATTTATTCCAATAAAGACTTATTGCTCAGCCTAGCATTATTTAGCCAGGAGAATGATGAATATTCAAATTTGCTACCTTTTCTCAGGTCAAGAAATACTCAGACATGTATTAAAAGATGTTTCTTGCACTGTTTCTTGCAAAACCAGGGGATTCTCCCAACGACCTGGCAACATTCATCCCTCAACAACCACCATCAAAGTTGGTGTACTTCTACCGAGCTTTCAGGCATTGGGTTCCAGATCATAACTCACATTATGACTGTTTGAGGGAGCTTGTGTTCACAATTTAGCTACCATATCCCTACATTATAATGGTGCAGGAAGGATGTTTACCTGGCTGTGGTGCCTAGAACCAGAGGAGATGATCTCAGAACAAAAGGTAGGCCATTTAGGACTGAGCTAACAAACAATGTCTCTACTCAGAGGGCATTGGATCTTTGGAAATTTCTACTTCAGAGAGCTTTGAGAACTCAGGCATTGGGTGGTATCTCCTGGTCCCAGGGTGAGCAGACCTGGAAGCTGGAAGGCAACTGAGTTAAATAGGGTGGTGGTATACCAGAACCTCCACACCTTCCCAACTCCACTCAAATTAACTTTTTGTCAGAAAAACCTACGTTCGATCTTCCCACTTCAATACCAACTGAGCTTCTTAAGTGGTCAATGAGTGACAATGTGAGGACCAGGTAATAATCTATTCCTGTCAGGATTACAATACGCTGAGCTTCAAGTGGATCAAGTAAGATATGAGCCATGCAACTGGTAAACCCAATATAGATTGCTTGGTGTGGTGGGTGTGTGGGGATGGCGTAGTGTGATGGAAGGTCCCTTGATCTGCACTAACTTGTGTATGATTGAGGAACTGGACATAAGTCAGTGAGTTAGCTACTGACAACTACTGTAAATGTTGGTCTCTGCTGGAATATCTGGGCCGGCATGAGTAGATGTGAACTCCTTGTATTGTGTAGAACATTATGCCCACACAAATTCTTCAGCAGTAGTTAGGCTTCATCTTGATGAACAATAAATAGATTTACTATATATTACTTGGTAGCTTGATACGTTACTTCTAAAACACATGATATTCTCCTAGGAGACAGTGGCATGTCATTTCTTATTTGGGGATAGCATATGGAAGTCAGCATGTAGAGTGTTTGAAGAGAAGAGAGGGGCTGAGTCAAGCAAGTCTAATAGGAAGAACAGGCAAGGGCAGGCTAATGAACACGGTGGGACTGGAGGTCTGAAGTATTTTTATATTAATGCAAGGAGCATAACAGATAAGGCAGCTTAGAGCTCAGAACTTGGGTTAGTACATGAAACTATGACGTTGTAGACATTACAGAAACCTACTTGAAAGACAGCAGGCCTGTCAGGTCAATGTTCCAGTGTTTCGATGTTTCAGCCGTAATAAATAGGGACGTAAAAGCGATGACAAGGAACACGTCACAGCTATTGTAAGAGAGGACATTTGGACGGCTCATCCAGTGAACTCAGAATAGAACTCAGGAATAAGAAGTTGGAGTCACTATGATGAGGTTATAGTATCGGCCTTCCAATAGCCACTGGGAATTAGAGTAACAGCTTTGTAAGCGGATCAAATGTGAAAAACCACAGGCTTTGGAGGGTGCAAAAGAGGTTGACCAGGATATTGCCTGGATTGGAGAGTATTAGTTGCAAGGAGCAGTTGAACAGACATAGATTGTTTTAGCTAGAGCATTGAAGGCTGAGGGGTGACCTGATAGAAATATATAAAATCATGAGAGGTATGGATAGGGTGGATAGTCGGAGTCTGTTTCCAAGTGTGGAAATGTCAACTACTAAATGACATAGGTTTAAGGTGATGGGGAAAGTTTAAAGGAGATGTGCAAGGCAGGTTTTTTTATGCACAAAGGGTAGTTGGTGCCTGGACTGCTCTGTCAGGGGTGGTGGTAGAAGCAGATACGATAGCAACTTTTAAGAAGCGTTTAGACAGATACACGAATGGGCAGGGAGTAGAGAGATACATACAATGTGCAATCAGATGGGATTAGTTTAGAATAACATTATGTTCAGCACAGATATAGTGGGCTGAAAGACCTGTTTCTATGCTGGACTATGTTTTATGTGACTATCTGGCTTAATTTAAAATGAAGTACATATTACTACTTTAGCTACACGCTGTTAACACTGTGAGAAATCACTGAAGCTCTATGTGCACTCTGGGGAACACATGCAAAACTCATAGGACGCATGGAGAGCTGACTAGTTTCTCCCATAAATGGTAGTTTAATTATTGATGGACAGAGCTTATCTTGTGATGTTGGTTAACCCTTTCAGGTACTGTCTTGTACAACATGTCTGCTCAAGCTTTTTTTCTGTATATTAAGTTATTTATATAATTGTTTCAAATACATATAGCAAGTTTGTCACTACCCTATCTTCCCCCCAAGACAGTAAAGCCGACTAAACTATTTTAATACTGCTTCTTTTAAATTGCTGAATTGACTATAAAACAACTACCACAGTCTACCACAAACTCCTGGTGTTGTAATGTCAAAGAAATCAACTAATCAAATGTTGAAGATTCATCTAGAGTTGGAAGACAATTGAATAATTCCTGAAAAGCTCTGAAATTAGTCATTTCTTCTGAACTCTCACAGGTGAAAAGTTATCAGGCACCAATGTAATTAAAGTCAAATGATGTATTTGTTCTCTTATATTCCATGAACATTTTTCAGAGACCTATGAAATATTCTTCCTGAGTGACATGACATTGATCACAGGTATTTGGCAGCTATGCTGGTTGAGATTTTTAAACATACTGTAGAATTTGAAGGCGAAGTACATGTTTCTGTTCAGAGGTGAGCAGTATTGGTTTCTGTTGACGTATACCTGTTCCACATGTCTTTGGTCTCTGCATTTTCAGATTATTCACAGCATTCCTTCAGTTTTGAACAGTGTTCTGCCTGGACCATGTGATTCAGTTGATTGTAGTTTCATTCTCTTTGACCAAGCAATTTTCTCAGCTAATACAGTAACACTTACCCCATTTGAAGTTTGGAATTAATTGGGTGACCATTAACCTGTACGATCTGTGTCAAAGTGGTTCAGATAAGCCACCTATGACGCTTAGGGAAGGTTGATTCACACCATTCAAAGGGATCATATAATGATATAAGTTCTAATGAAGGTATGTTTTGATATTCACTTTTTTCTTCTGAAGCTACTTGCTATCAGGTGCCAACCATTGTGCAAATAAGTATTTTTAGCTCTATGGTTCAGTTTGTTTTTGTCTTTTATCATTCTCCAGAAGTGGCCACTTTCTCACAAAAATTGCACTGGCACAATAAAGCTGGATATTGTGATTGTTTGCGTGGTTTCTCAACTCTACATCTGGAATGGTGAGTTCCAGGATCAAAAGATTTAAAGACATGTTTTTGTTGACCCATCATATAATGAATTGGTGTTTATGTACCATAGAAAGTTGACAAAGCCTAATGAACTTACAGATCTAGGTAGACTTTCTATTCCCGTCAATCACTTGTGCTGTTTTTGGATTTCAGTTTCCACTACCATCTGAATAGTTCTTTCCATTTGAAATCCTGTTTTGTTTGTAACATATCTAAAGAGCTGGAACTGAAATTCCAATGATAATTCTGTCTCAAATTAAGCTCTAGTTGTAAGTCACTGCAATCAGATACTTCTGATACTGTGTAAAGGTTATCAATAAAGTTGTCAACAGTTTCTCTCAGAGGCTTTATTCTTTTGTGAAAAGGCTCAGTTAGCACCTTGGCTAGTCAGCTCGTTTACAACGCAGGGTAACGCCAACAGTATGGGTTCAATTCACACACCAGCTGAGGTTACCACAAAGGATTCTCCTTCACAATTTCTCCCCTTGCTTGAGGCATGGTAACCATCAGATGACTACTGGTGGTTTCATCTCTCTACAATGAGAAAGCAGGCCTATGGTCTAGTAAGACCATGACAAACTTGACCTTTTTATTCTTGTATTAAGTCTTGCTTTTGCCATTACACAATTGGTGTTAAAAGTAAAATAATTTTTCAGCAGAAAAATAATTATAAAATGATCTTACAATATTATCAAAACATATCTGTCTCCTCTTTAGATTCCATCATGTTGAGACATGATCTACTTTGGAGGTACAGAATAAAGAAATGTGTTTACTTGTTCTTCTCTGGTATTCTTCTGTGATCTAAAAACAAATCTGTATTGAAAAAATTTTCTCTTCCACAAAATTCAGCTTAATTCCCTGTCTGAAGGATTTGTAATTTTAAATCTGCTTGAAAGTATGCTCTTTTCTCCGTTGGCATTGTGTTTAACTGTTAATGTTCCTCTTTTTATATGATTTACGTGAAAGCTGTTACAGGATTTTTGAAAAAGAAGCTTTTTTAATTACAAATAATTTTGATGTTTAATGTGTAAAATTGCACCATCAATTCAATTGTATGAGCGTTGCGTATTCTTGAATAAGCTTTTAAAATATTTTCTATTTTTGAATATTACATTTTTTAAAATATTGCTGAAACCCTCAATATGCATTGTTAATAAATCATTGTAATTAAGATTTTTTTGCTGTTTTGTTTAAGGATCTTAACTTTTTTTCCCAGAAATGTGTTTGATTTCTATTAGTTAAAGTTGAAAAACTTTTAAATAGATCAGAACTTCTAAATTCTCTGATTTCTGCTGAAAAATTATTTTCAGACATTTAAAGATCATTGAAATGTTTCACATTAAAGAAATACTGTACTTATTATTTTCTCTCAAGGTAAAGGAAATGCTGTTATTTGGCGTTGTTTTCCCTTTGGTGATTTTTTCATCTTTTTTAACAATATGAACAACGGGCATCCTTTTTATTTCTTCTTTGTGATCCTTGCACTATTTTCATTGAAAAACATGGTATGATATTATCTCATCTTAAAGAAATGTTTTAGTTGCTGAATAAAAATGTGATTTTCCCTCAAAACAAACTATTTTTCTGCCTTCAACATTTTTCAATCCAAAATTCAAATTGTAGTACTATTTGAACACGTTTCTTAAAAAGTGTCCTTTCTCCTAAAGATTTATTCCACGATTTTTCCTGATAATTTTAAATAAGTTAAACAATGCTTGTTTGTTCAATATAACAATGTAAGCCATCTGTTAGCTTCTCACCTTCCCATATTTCATTATATGTGAAAAATTTCACTTTTCCTCTGAGGAGCTGAACTTAATTTAGGTTTCCAATATCTACCACTTTATCCTGGGTTTATGCATTACATTTTTCTCCTTGCAGTTCTGGTAAAACTCTTTATGGTCTGCACAAACTTTTTCAATGTTTTACATTACTTTTAGATGTTTCAAGCATTTCGGAGCAAGTTTAATACTCCTGCAGTCTTCTTAACTGCTGCCAGCTGCATTCACAGAGACGGTGTGCTGTTAAACTGCTGAATATTTAAAGATACACTCACAGTTTTCTGACTGAACATTTCTCTTCTTTCTTCTCCTTGGATGGCTATGACTTTTGGAGAACAGAGGATTTTTTTTCAGGATTATTACCACGGCTAGCACATTGTGTAAGAGAGTGATGCAAACTGTTGTGTGTACTGGGACTATCTGGGAATATTCATTGCAATCAACTCCTTTTGCTGGTATTAGTCTTAAACTACTGATACAAAAATCACTTCAGCAGAAGTTAGGCTTTATTTTGATGAACAATGAATAGTTTCCTGTACATGTTAGTTGGTAACTAATTGTATTACATTAAAGATATATGATTGTCTCCTGCGCTACTATCCAGCACAAGGTTAGTTTAAATAGACATGACTACGTTAGCTACATGCCACTAACACTAAGAACAATCACTGAAACATTATACACAGTCTGGCGACCACATGGAGAACTTGTATGACACTTGGTGAACTGATTAACTCATCCCAATAACATTCTTCTATATTCTGATGGGTGGAGCCTATCCAGTTAGGTCAATAAACCTTTTCAGGTATTTACTGCTTTATAATAGGGAGTTCCAATCCCTGCCCTTGCTTCTGACCCTGTTGGCTTGATCTCAATCAAATATGCTAGAAAACCCATCCTGTCACAAAGCATTTACCTGACATCTTGATCATTCTTGTCCTTGGTTGTCCTTCCAGCAGCAGCCATAGCCATCTCTGTAGTGCTGTCAAGTGTGATAGGCAGTGGCCTATGACTGGCTATGGTTGCTGGCTGGGACTTTGACTCCCTCGATTTCAGAGGAAGGTCCACTGCTGCTCTCGAAAGATACCGTGGGCATGGGCCTGATCAGATAGCTCAGATGTCTCACCACATTTCCAGCAAGCAAGAAAGACACCCAACGAAACTGAAATATTGTGTACATTCAAAACAGAGATCGATAGATTGCAAAATATTGATATATCAGGGGATCTGAGGATAGTCTTGATGCAGAAGATCAGCCATGACCAAATTAAATGGTACAGCAAGCTCAAGAGGCTGAATGGCCTATTTCCAATGTACCAATGTTCAAATTACTGCACTTCAAAAGTACATCAATGGCTATAAAATGGTGTGGGATGTACCGAGATCATGGAAGGTGCTATAGGAATGCAAGTTCTTTCTGGGAGTTCTGCTAATTAATTCCCAGTGATTCCGGCTCCAACATCTATTAACCCTGAAACACCCTATAGTTGAACACTCTGACTACATTCATGAAGTTTGGCAACTTTGGCAATCTAGGAATTATTTTTGAACATGGTGCTGTACCCAGAAGAAAAACAGAAAATTGTTTTTAAAACCAAGTATCTTTTTCAAGGAAATTGTTTCAGCAAACAGTCGGAGGGAAGATGAAAATGATTTACCTCGGATTTAATATCTCATCTGAAAGACAACACAGCATTCCGCCAGTACTGCATTGGACAGTATCCCTAATCACCAGATTTGTACTTGAATTGAAGCTAAAACTTATTGTACATTTATAGTTGGCCAAAAATTTAACAAAAACCTTATTCTAGTTGTCACCAAAATAAACATTATACACTGCAGATGCTGGAAATCTGAATTTAAAACAGAAATTGGTGAAAATACTTGGAAATGTTGGCGAGCATCAGCATTGTCTCTCTGTCTGTAAATGTTCTGAGACCTGCTGAGCATTCCTAGCAGTTTCAGCCTTTATTTCCTATCTAGTTCCCTGAGTATTTCGAAAAACCGTGCTTGAAAATGTTGCATAGTACTTGAGAAACTATTATCTGGATTACTATTAATAAAGCAGCTTCAATATCATGAAGGTTAAGCATGAGGACAGGGATAGAAATAGACAATATACCGACAGAATTGCTCAGGATGTTGTCCATTGACTGAACTTTAAGACAGCATTTTGTCCCAAATTAGTTTATTACAGGAATGGCTATAGTATTACATGCATCAAGAGCATCCAATTCTGACAGATCCATCTTTCACTCTCTGGGTCTTCTCACTGCCACAATATGTAAAAAATTAACACTTTCAATACTTCTTGCTAAAGAATTATATTAATACTGTAACCTTGTATTGTTAACAATGCATTTTCTTCTCAATTTGTTCCACGCTCTCCTGCATTTACAGTATCTTGGAAAGCTGCAAATTCATGTTACCTCACAATTCTGTATTTTTATCCAGTACCTATTATTTTATGATTGAGCCGTGACAGTTTTTGTTCGGCTAAGGCTGGTCCTGACCTCCCCCAAAATTCAACATCTATGCATTTTTCATTTGAGATCAGAAGCAAGGATACTGGCTCGAAACTATGTCTACATAACAAGTTAAATGTAGTAATTGTTGTAAAATGTCATACAGTAGTGATTATTAAGAAAAAGATATGAGATAATACTATGACAGGTGATTAAAATGCAATTGAGAAGTATATTAACAGGGCCAGGAGAAGTCAGGGGAGGGAATTTTAGGTTTTTAGCCTACAGCTGAATTCACAGCCACTACTACTGAGAAAATAGAAATCAGTGACAAGCAAGAGACCAGAATTAGATGAACACAGATACCTTAGAGGGGTGGAGGGTGAAAAAGATTTCAGAGGTCTTGAATGCATCCTAATTAAATCATATGATCAGTTCTTCAACAATAAACTCAAACTTGTCATTTTATGACAGCATTTCATGCTGCTACTCAAATCTGTTGTCTGCTTGGAACAGTGGAGTGAGACAAACTGTATGATTATTGGAATACACACATAAAGTAACAAGTCTGAATTTGCCATTATAAAATCGTCCATCAGACTTGTTCAGAACGCACAGCCACACTGCTAGTATATGTTCTTGTTGCTTTAATCTAGTAACAATTAACAACTTTGCACCATTTCTCCAGAAGATATACAAAATGTATTTTGTTCATGGTCCTTTTGTTCTCCCACTTTGTGGTTTCAGAAAACTGCTTTGGTGGCAGGCATGGTTATAATTGTGCATGAACAGGTTTAAGGAAGAAAAGCACCCTGATAATGCTTAAGGATTGAGAGGAAGCACTAATGTAAGCAAGCAACATTTTTGTTTCGACAGAGTGAGCACTTTGTGGCCAGAAGCAGTATCAATATACACCACAACTCTTAATCCCTATTGCAAATAACTTCCAGATGCACAGTTCGCCACCATCAGTCTGCTGGACCTGCCCTCCACAGATGGCACTCTATGAGGGGGGTCTGTGAACAACATCGGGAGCATTTTACTAATCGTTCATTTCCAATCTTCCTGAAGGGGATCTTTTTATTTATAAAATCTTTTTCATCTCTGTCTCTTTGATTAGGATAGGAGATAATCACTAAGTCATGTGCTTTCGTGAGAAGGGGCAAAGAAAAAGGATTGGTAGGGGGTCAGTTTTTAACATGTGCCTGACTGCAAGGAAACAAATTTTTTTTTGAAAAAGTGAGGAACAATAAGAGTCTTAACAGGTTCCAGTTGAGCATGAGCAGCAGCGCATAAACAAAAAAGTGTAGGACGGATTGGGCATGCATGATGAATCAAACTAATTCACTTACTCAGTTGCAGCCATTACCCCTGGGAAGTGTGAGATCAACAATTAAAAAATAGACTTGTTCAACTAAAATATGCTTGTTGAACAAACAGAATGATCAGCCTAGGATTATCAAAGAGAAAATGTTTCATTTGTCACAGTAAAATAAACTGCAAATAAAAATGCCTCGATCTACAGCATTTTCACTTCACATAAGTTTGTATTGCACAAAAATTCTTCAAAAAATTATGCAAATGATCCTTCTTTTGATATAAAGTTTATCTGCATATGAGAAATGTTCACCCCAATATCTACATTCACCTCGCATTATTAAAACAGATTAGTTTATCATTTGTATCATCAATTTTTTTTGGGAGCTTGCTATGCACAAATTGGCTGCTGCGTTCAACAGTGACTGAAATTGGAAAAATTACTTCATTGTAAAGTTTGTTGCAACCTCCTGAGATTGTGGAAGATGCTATAGAAATGCAAATCTTTCTTTCCTTAGCCTGTTTCCAAAAAGCATTGAAAGCATGATAAATGTGAGGTAAGAGAAAGCTGATTGAAGGGCTCTGATGAAGTCACTAACTACAGAACAAAACTTTTGACTGTTCATGAACATTAAAAGAACTGCTGCCAAGAATAATTTCCGGTCTTAACTTTGCACCCAGCCACTTGTTACATGTAGAATAGATGCTGAATAGTTAAAAGATTTTTTTCCTCCATTTTCATTAGGATATCATTGGTATCTTTAGCATGGTTTCTTGGTTGACGTGATACAACACACATGAAATAATAGTTTTGTTTCAATCTGCATGGTAACGCTTGACACAGTAATCCTGTTTTCTAAATTTCTTTTGTTTTTTGCCTACCTTTCAAATTTGATGATTATTCTGTGTTACAGTTTGTGGAAACAGCAGCTCCTTTTCATTAATTCAAGTCTACAGATGGTGAGTGTAAGGAATATTTTCAAGTTCTATCTTGTTTATATACAAAATAAATGATAATAGCTTCTTGAAGGGTATTTGACCTTCATTAGCTCCCCATCCAGCAAATGACAGGTTTAAAATTTTCATTGACAAGTTCAAATTCAATTTCTCTCCAGTCCGAACTCTATAGCCAGCCCCAGCCTTATACCCTCAAATAACTCAGTATTCTTCCACAATTCTGAACTCTTGAGCATTTCTGATTTGTTTCACCTTCCACTTGCTAGCTAGACTACAAACTGTGGAACTTTCTGCTCTAAACCTACCTTCCCCCCCTCATGTCTCTTCTTCATTCATTCAAGATGTCTATGCAGAAGATCAATTATTTGGTAATTATCACATCTGCAAGACCTTTCTTTGTGAAAGTGTGTTTCACAAAAACTGTGATAACAAGCATGGGGCTGGATGAACACATCAGGTCAAGCAGCATCATAGGAGCAGGAAAACTTGACGTTTCGGGCCTAAACCCTTCATCAGAAACTGTGTTTCCTCCATAAGAATGACTAAAAGTATTTCAATAGCTGTGAAGTGCTTTGGGACAATCCTCAATTTTTGAAGGGTTGAATGGGTGGTAAATCTACTAGGAACCTGTGCTATGTCTCTCTGACTCCTAACTCATATGTGCTAAAAATGGAAGAGACAGGCAGAGATGGTTCTGGCTAGGTTATTGAGCTATCGAAAAGACTCTTCTTTTAAACAGTGTCCAATCATGCTGAACTAAATTTGTTGGGTCACAGGCTGAGCGAGGTTGAATTTATCCAGTATTCTGACCTGACCTTCACCTTTCCTAGGAAGGAGTCCTTAAGATGCAGACTCAACTCAGGGCAGGATTGCTGCTGTCAAATGTGAATCTTCTATGTTACTCTGCATCAGAAGTGTTCTCTCCAAAGCATGGTAAAGCTGAGATTGCTCTGTAAAGTTGATGAGATTGCAAATACAAAACAAGCAATTGATTTCAAGTTGAGTTCCCGAAATTCTCAGGTTTTTGGGAAAATAAAGACAAAGAATCACACCAGCCCTCTAAACCGTTTCTAACCATGCACCTGTCCAAATCTTTTAAATGTTGTAATTGTACTCACCTCTACCACTTCCTCTGACAGTTCATTCCATATATGCAACACCCTCTGTGTGAAGAAGTTGCTCTTCAGGTCCCTTTTAAATCTTTCCCCCCTCACCTTAAACTCATGTAGTCTAATTTTGGATTCCCCTACACTGGGGAAAAGATCTTTGACTCTCATGATTTTATAAACCTCTAGAAGGTCACCCTTCAACCTCCTAAATTTCAGGGAAAAAAGTCCCAACCTATCAAGGCTGTCCTTATAGCTCAAACCTTCACGTCTCAGTAAAATCCTTGTAAATCTTTTCTGCATATTTTCCATTTTAATAACATTCTTCCTACAGCAGGGCAACCAGAATTGTATGCAGTACTCCAATAGTGGCCTCACTAATACCTTGTACAGCTGCAACATGTCATAGAACTCCTATACTCAATGCTTTGGCCAATGAAGGCAGGTGTGCCAAACACCTTCTGCACCATCCTGTTTACCTGTGACTCTACTTTCAAGGAAATATGTGCCTACACCTCTTGGTCTCTCTGTTCAACAACATTCCCCAGGGCCCTACCATTAACTGTATAAGTTCTGTTCTAGTTTGTCTTACCAAAATGCAACACCTCGCATTTATCTAAATTAAACTCCGTCTGTCACTCCTCAGCCCATTGGTCAGCCGATCAAGATCTCGTTGTACTCTTAGATGATCTTCTTCACCGTTCACTACACCAACAATTTTGGTCTAATTCACAAACTTATTAACCATGCCTGCTATTCTGTCAAATAAATTGTTCATATGAATGACAGCAACAGTGGACCCAGCACTCATCCTTGTGGCACACTGCTGGTCACAGGCCTCCAGTCTGAACAACCCTTTACCACCAGCCTCTGTCTCCTGCAGTCAAGACAATTTTGTATCCAATTGGCTAGCTCTCCCTGGATCCCAAGTGATCTTACCTTACTAATCAGTCCACCTTGTGGAACCTTGTTGAAGGCCTTGCAAAGGTCCATGCAAACAACATCTATCAGTCTACCTTCATCTATCTTCTTGGTCATTGCTTCAAAAAACTCAATCAAGTTTGTAAGACACAATTTCCCACACAAAAAACCATGTTGACTGGCCCAAATCAGTCCTCGTTCTTCTGTAATATTACTAGCTAGCTGACATATTTCATCTTCTCCCTCCTTATACTTTAGTTGTCTTCTGCTGACTTCCTAATCTTCTGGCTTGCCAATAACCTTCACTACATTGTGTACTTTTTCTTTTACTTTTATGATGTTCCTGACTCCCCTTGTCAGCCACCATTGCCTCATCCTCCCCTTAGTATATTTTTGTTTCCTGAGGATGAATTTCTGCTATGCCTCCCAAATTACCGCCAGAAACTCCTATCGTTGCTATTCCACCATCTTCCCTGTTAGGCTCCCCTTCTAAGCAGCTTTGGCCAGCTCCACCATCATGGCTTTATAATATTCAATAATGCAATACAGCACCAGTACATTCAACAGTACAAACAGGTCAGTGTCATTGATGACCAGTTCATCTTTTTTGGGAAATTTATAACAACAAGAGCTCTTCAACTTGAGATTCCTTAAATAATTCATCAAGGACATCTGAGAATTACAAAGTGTCCTGCAAGGGTGAAACAACCAGTTCGATAGCCAGGTATCACTCACTCTAGAAAGGAAATGATTGCTAATTACATTCAATGGACTGCAAACATCCAAGGGGAAAAAAATCACGATATTTTTGCCTTTTCCATGAAGACCAACGGACCAGCAGGGTGTGGATTTATTTGAGTTCAAAGAGAAGACCTTCATTATTGTCATCGATTACTAATCAAGGTGGATTGAAGTCAACCATTTGCATTGCACCAAAGCAGAGGTAGTAAGAGAATCTACTCAACACATGGGACTATGGACATTACAGCATCAAGCAATGGTTCACAGTTTGCAAATGAGTACATTAGGCTATTCACTATCCTCAAGGAAATGGAGAAGCTGAGCGAGGAGTTAGGACAATAAAATAATTACTGAAGAGAAGCAAAGATTTGAATCTTGCACTAATTCTACCTATCCTCGCCACTATTGAATGGGTTATCATCATCAGAGTTACTATTGGTCAGGACATTGAGAACAAATCTTCCATCTCTGTCTCAGCTGTTATCATTACACGTGATTGAAAATGACTACAACAGTGTGAACCTGCACAAGGGGTAGTAATGAGACAATCTGGTGCAAAACTTCAGTAAAAAGTTCCGAGCGCAAGAAATTGTTAAAAACCTCAATAAAATGTCGACAGCACAAGAGTTACTGATGTGGGAGGGGTAGGAAATCAACAGAGAGAAGGAATAACTAAAGCAAAAAGGCAACAACCGATACCATATATAGTTAAGATACATCATGGGACTGTAAGGAGAAATCATAATCTAATGATATAACCGAACAAGAATACAATAGAAACTGGAGACTATTTCTCAGATGAAGAGGAAGAAGAGAGATCTACAGCTACCCAGGACAATCTCAGACTTAAATTTGGCTTGACAGAATTTTTTTTGGTTATAAAGAGCTGGTGTCTCACTGAGACAAATGCATGCAATGTAGTATTCCTCTGTTGTGGCTTATTAATCAAAGGAAATGAAGACATAATAGAATAAACTGCTATTTACACATAACACAAAGTTAAAGATATTGAAATGCATGGTAACATTCAAATCCTATTTATCTCAAAATACACTTGTATAGATCCCAAAATATTCTTTTGCAGCTTATCACATCACCCTGTACAGTACCCAAAAGCAACTCTTATACTGTATTCACACCAGAGAAAAAGCACCTTCCGTAACATCTCTACAGGTTAAATTTTGACTTTAAATCTGAAAAATCCAAAAGCTTCTCCTGGAGTTTTTATACACCTGAACCTAAACATTCTTAGCTTCAAAAAATTCCTTCAAGTTTTTTTTTCCAAATATTCCTGGTCTGAAATCATTATTAAACCCTTTCTTTGAAGTAGTCTGTTTTTATTATCTTTGCCCTTTCTAAGAAGTATTGTTTTGCAATGTATTTTCATCCAAGATTTGTACTGAAGTGCTGCAAACAAGAACTAATAATTTTTTTTTAAAATTCAAGCTATGAGGGTTCTCCATCAGCTTAAGGAAAAAAAAGTCCAGAACGTTTTGACTGAAAACTTAATGCACATTTGTTCAACTTGCTTGATTGTAAACTCTCTCAAAAGTAAAAAGACATATTAATCTTGGACAGGCTACTTTTCTCAAACTATTTCAAAAGACATCACCATAGCTACAGAAATACTTACCAGTTAATTACTGGATACTTCAAACAAACAGAAAAAAGTCATATGTCTCTGTTTCAAAATGCATAAAGCCAACCTTAAAAATAAATGACATTAAAATGTATAAAAATTACAGACCTACATGACCAGGAGATATATATAATAATGTGATTCACATCAGAAGCATGCATTAATGAAGATGATGCTAATGTATTTATTGTGTTTGAGTCACATGGTAGATGAGGGAGAACTGGCAGCGGAAGCTCTAATCTAGTGTGAAGTGAGTGCGTGTACAGATCAAACTGTAAAGAAAAAGTTATTGCAAAGATTTCCATGGAGTCCAGCAGCAAAAGAACAGCCATTGACCCTAACTTTGAAATGCCTACTATGGGTCAGACCTGAGTGCTGTCTCTGCCATCATTGCTGGCTCAGTTCCTCCCCCCTCACCCCTAACCCAGGGCACACGCTGGACATTCCCCCAGTAGACCCCAAACACTCTAAGCCACCTGCCAAACTTTCAGAGGAGAGTGCTGCTGCACCATTGCTGCTCTGCTTATTTCCGTTGCACAGTACACATGTAAAGAATAAACAAAAAGGCAGAGATAAGAAATACAGGACAAATAGCGACTTGAGAAAGTAACTTCCAGAATTCCCAATGGAAAGCCAAATTCTATATTAATTATGAGACCCACGGTCACCCTATGCTGCCCTGCTGAAGATTTTAAAAAGCCAGAGGAATCTAACTATCAAGGAAAATACTGTAAGCTCTAAAGGTGAGTCTATGGAGGCAGAAATGGGAGCAGCAAAGATCTTTGCTTCAAGGATCACTCCCTCTGTCAAAGATACTGAGGCTTGTCCATTGCTACCTCAGATCTACCTCTACCTTTCCCTTATGTTCTCATTGTATGAAATACTTCCAAAATAATTGCATAATGATGCAATGGACTGCAGGTCAAGTGTGTTCTCCAAATTGGACTTTACATCAGATTAATATTACACAACTTGGGCCCACTGGTTATGCCTCAGTTGAGCCTCTGAACCCCATCCTTGTCTAACTTTATCAGCAAAAATCTCTATTGCCTTCTCCATCATACCTTATTTAGCTTTCCTTTAATTGTACCTGTTTTCATTTTACTGCACAACAGCAAACACCCTCTCTGTAACCAATAACAAGGTCGCTGGAAAATCTCAGCAGGTCTGGCAGCATCTGTGAAGGATAAAACAAAGTTAAAGTTTCGGGTCCAGTGACCCTTCCTCAGAACTCAGAATTCCTCAGAATTCTATAAATACTCTGAAAACACCTTTCATAATTTTAAAGGCCTCTACTAAGTCACCCTTCAGTCGTCCTTTTTCAAGAGAAAAGAGATCCATCCTGATCACACATTGCTGTTGGGTATAATCTCAATACTCTGTTGTTATCTAAGGAAATATTTGTTGCACCCTCTGCAATGTCCATTTTTATAATATGGTGACCAGAACTGCATACAAATGTGATCTAGTTAAGATTCTATAAGATATTAACATGTAGTGAATTAAAAGAAGCCTCAAAAATTCATTCCAACATGGGGTCTATTTACCAAGAATAAAATGTTGTGATGTGAGGTTGAAACTAACTTTAGAATTCATTCCTTTTCCAGGGACTCATTTCTGTTTGATGTTCATCGTTCACAATCTGTTCTATGAAGACATCTTAACCTGCCATGCACCTTCTTGTCAACAAAGCCTATATTGCCAGCTTGATTCCATGCACTGATTTATAAAGTGAGTAAAACATGAGGGGAAACATTAAGGCTGACTACTCAGACAAGTGAAGCATTTCTTAACCGTAAAGGGTGAGGGTATTAACTTAATTTCTGAGTATAAGCCTAAACTCGATCGTTGGTGCCAAACAAAGGGGTTGTCATATATGCTCGATTTAAATATTACAATTTATAGCAACCTCTCCTCTTCTAAATTCGAGTGTTCCAGAAAGAATCCCCGCAGTGCCTGGATTATTTTTGTGATAACCTTGTTAACTTGCATCGCTACTTTTAACGATCTGTGTTCTTTTTCTTACAGATGCCTTTAGTCCTTAAAATCATTTAAATCCTTATTTTCCAAGTGAACTCTGGAGTCAGGACCTTCTGCTCTTCAAGTTGTTGACTTTGGTGACGGGAAGGGCATTTAATGAGGTGGGATGCTAATTCTTGCCACCTTCCCAACACCCACCAGAATTAAATGAAAGATCAGGTGGTCCATGGTGAACCTTCTGCCTGCCATTGACTAAGCTTCTTAGGTGTCAATTAAATGCCACTACAAGGACTCACCCCACAATTGCTGGCTTAACCTAGTTGAACGAAAGCCTAAACTGTGCTGGCTCCTTCTCAGGGTAATGGGTAGAGTCCTTCCATCAAATTAGCGCCCACTTGAGGATATTGAGGGTCTGGACATTGGGAAGGTAGAAGCTGGTTTACAATAACCCCTTCTCCCTCCACCCATTCTTTCGAGCTATTCTCCTGCTCCTCTCCTCCCTCCGTTTAATTTAGCTGCTGTTTGGGACCACTGCAAACCTGGAATTGGAGGATGGTGGGAGATGAAGTTGTCTCTTTTGGCAGTAGTCACATCCCCCCTCACTGGACTGTTCAGCATACAAACTGCTGACTTCCTTTTGGCCAGCAGCTCTTGCTAATCAGGATCTTTGACCCAGGGTCTCAATTCTATCTCAGGCCTGCCTCTGCCTGATTGATGCACCTTTTGGCAGGTTTTTCCTAAAATAGGCAAAACTGGTCTCTATTCTTTTCGTGAGAACCCTGATGCCAGAGCAATAATCTGTCCTAGAATACTAAAAAGTGGGCCACTTGGAGCAGAAAATTAAAAATAATCCTGTGTTATGTGCAGATCGCTTACATAAGCTTTGGAGAAGGAGTGGGAAGATTTATTAAAATGATACCAAGGATGAAAGAGTTCAAATTTGAAACTCAAGAGGCTGGGAATGTCTGCCTTGGAGCACAGAAGCTTCAAAGGAGGGTTAATAAGTGATGCATTTTAATACAAGAAGAAACTATGCTCTCGAGAGGGTCAGTAACCAAAGAGCAACAGGAAACCTTAGTTAATTAAACGGTAAATGAACCAGAGGAGAGATGAGTACAACCTTATTGTTAACAAAGTAGTGATGACCTGGAATGCACTGCCTAGAATGGTAGCGAAACAGCTTCAACATTAATTTCAAAGGGATATATGTCTGAAAATGAATAGTTTGCAGGAATTGAGAGGTTGTACTGGTATTGGGGAAGGAATAAAGTGCAAATTTCCAGAAAGGTCTTTCAAAGAGCCTGCACAGGTTTGAAGGGTCGAACGATCTCTTTCTGAGCTGTAGAATTCTATTAAATGCTTCCATGAAATACATGCTTAGTAATCTCCTGTTGTCCTGAGATGACTGAGATTTCCTATTAATTTACTTAAGCAATTACCTAGCGGTATTTTTGCTGGAGTAGCAACCCAGAAACCCACATAATGTTCCAGAAATGGTGAAATTTGAATTCAATAAAACTCTAGAATTAAAGGTTTAATACTGGCCATCAAACTGTTGTTAATTGTTGTTAATATCCATGAGTTTCACTAATTCCTTTAGAGAAGGGAAGGTCCTGTCCTTACCTAGTCTGGCCTGCATGTAACTCCCGACCCACATCAATGTGTTTGCCTCTTAAATGCCCTCTGAAATGGTCAGGACCTGCTACAAAGTCTCAAAACAGCAATGAAACTGTATGGGCCATGTAGTGTCTCTTAAGGCACCAGGGCCAACAATGGAAACACAGGTCTGTCAACCCAATGGGCTACCAATGTCTGGGCATGAGTGAAAAAGTGGTAGAGCTGCCTCACAGTATTCAAGCAACTGCCTGGCATAATCATACTCATAGACTCATACCTTATAGACAATGTCCCAGACAACACTGTCACCAGCTTTGGGTGTGTTCAGTCCCACCAGCAGGACAGACACAGCAGAGATGGCAGCTCAGCAGTATACAGTCAGAAGGGAGTTAGCTGAGGAGTCTTCTTGATTGTCTCCAGACCCCATGATGTCTCATGGCATCAGGTCAAACACGGTAAGAAAATCTCCTGTCAATTACCATGTACTGTCTCCCTCTTCCTAACCTTGGCTGACGATGTAGTAATCCTCCATGTTGAACAAGGCACAGCATGTGAGTAGGATGCAGAAAGTACCACCAGAAACGTTACATTACAAACTGATCAATTCTCAAAGAACATCACTGCTAGACTGGGCCTACAGCAGTGTTGAGGAAACCAACAAGTGTGAAAATCATATTTGACCACATCCTCAAAATTTGCCTGCAGCAGTTATACCTATTCACGACAGTATCTACAAGTGAACACAGCACAGTTCTTGTGGAAAGGAAGTCCTGTGTTCACATTAATCCATCATGTTGTGCGACACTACCACTATAGTAAATCGTCCAGATTTCAGACAGATCTAGGATCTCAAGACTGAGCATCCATGAGGCATTATGTGCCATTAGTAGCAGACGAATTGGACTCCAACACAATCTGCAGTATTGTGCATTGGCATATCTCCCACTTTACCATTACCATCAAGCCAGGGGATCAATGCTGGATCAAAGAAGAGTACAGGAGGACCTGTAGGAGCAGCAGAAGACATACCTAAAAATGAAGTATCAACCTGGCAAAGCACCAAAACAGGATTACTTGTGTGTCAAACAGAATAAGTGGCAAATGACAGACAGGGCTAAGCGCTTCAAAAATCAATGCATCAAACATCAACTGTGGTGGATAATTTAACAATTCAGTGGAGGAGAATGTTCCACAAATATCCCCATCTTCAATAATGGTGGAGTCCAGTACATCAGTGCAAAATATGAGGCTGAAGTATTTGCAACAATCCTGTGGGTGGATGATCCATCGGGTCTCTTCAAGAGGTCCCCAGCATCACAAATATCAGTCTTCAGCCAATTTGATTCACTCCATGTGATATCAACAAACATTTGAAGGTAGTGGATACTGAAAAAGCTATGCGCCTTGACAACATTCCAGCAATAGTACTAAAGACATGTCCTCCAGAACTTGCTGTGTCCCTAGCCAAGCAGTTCCATTGCAGCTACAACACTGGCATCCAATCACACTGTGGGAAATTACACAGGTATGCCAGATACACAAAAGGTATGTCAAATTTAACCCATCCAAATACCACTCCATCAGTCTACTCAATCATCAGCAAAGCGATGGAAGGTGTTAACAAAGGTGCTAACAAGCAGAACCTGCTCAACGACAAACTGCTCGTGATATTTAGTTTAGGTTCTCCTAGGTGATTCAGTTCCTGACTTCACTCCAACCTTGGTTTAAATGTGGATAAAAGAGTTGAATTCCAGAGGTGAGTGAGAGTGGCTGCTCTTGACATCAGGTCCACATTTGACAGAGTGTGGTATCCAGGAACCCGATCAAAACTGGAGTCAATGGGTATCAGGATGAAACTCTCCACTGGTTAGTTATACCTGGCAGAAAGGAAGATGCTTGTGGTTGTCAGAAATCAGTCAGCTCAGCTCCAAGTCATCTCTTCAGGAATTCCTTCAGGTAACATCCTAGGCCAACCATCTTCAGCTGTTTCATCACTGGCCTTCCTCTATCACAACATCAGGAACAGTGATATATCTATCAACGATTGTACAATGTTGAGCACCATTTGTGACTCCTAGATAGTGAAGCTGTCCATGTGCAAATGCAATAAGATCTGGACAATATCTCGGCTTCGGCTGACAAGTCACAAGTAATATTTGTGCAACATAGTGCCAGGCAAAGACCATCAACAAGAGACAATGTAGACATTACCCAATCTAGCTATCACCCTAACTGTAGTGTAACCATTACTGAATCCTCCACCATCAACACCCTGGCCATTACTATAAATGAAAAACTTAATTGAACTAACCGTAGAAATACAGTAGTTACAAGAGCAGGTCAGAAGTAACTTATCTCCTAATTCCCCAAAGCCTGCCCACCATCTACAAGGCACAAGTCAAGTGTGTGATAGAATACTCTCCACTTGTCTGAATGAATGCAGCTCCAACGGCATTCAAGTCTCTTGACACCAACCAGAACAAAGCAGCCCATTTGATTAACATCACATTCACTCACTCCATTACAAACACTCAGTGACAGCAGTACATGTCATCTACAAGAAGGACAACAGAAGCTCACCCAGTCCCTTTGGATGGCACCTTCCAAACCCACGACCACTGCTTCTAGAATGAAAGGCAGCAAATACATGACAACACTACCTCCTACAAATCCCCTTCCAAGTCACCCACCATCATTGTTCCTTCACTTTTTGTCAAACCCTTCATTGCAGTATTGTGGGTAGCTCACCATCAGCTTCTCAAGGGCAATTAGGGATGGATAATAAATACTGGCTCAGCCAGTGACATCCATATTTCATAAATGAATAAAAACAAAAACATTCTTATAGCTTAGTCAGTTGTGTGGGCCAACCAGCTCACTGTACTGTATGAGATCTGCTTATGATGAAGGTTACTGCGATCATCTTCTTTAAGTAGAGGAAACTACAGGGTTTATGCGCTAGCAGAGAATCATTTGTAGTGAAAAATCTCTTGTAGGTAACAAGATATAGCTTATTGTATGTTAGCAACTAGTTACATGTTACATTGATGTAATAGATATTGCTACAGAGACTTTCAGGAGGACTGGATCTCATTCATTCGAGATCCTCAATTGTTCTGCCCACAAGTTAATGTGTCATTATTGTAGAGGGATGTTCTTATGGCATGCTTCAGTATTAACCCTTTCAGACCCAGATAACACAGTTGTCTGGTGTTAGCAGAGCCATTATGTTGTTCTTTTGGCCACTGCCTCCAGGTATGACATTGTCCCTGATATGTATAAAAACAAAACTATATGTCGCACGCACATACAGTTCTTTCAGTTGGCTAGAACACTGAATAAATTTAGTGTTACTCCTTTCACTTTGCTAACTTTGTTGATTCCTAGTCAATGTGGCCATGGCAATCTCTTTAACCTCTTACCTCACCTTCTTTGGCATAATTTAATGATATAAGTAGAACCCCTGGCCTTTCTAAGTAAAGGTCAGTCAGTGTCAATGGAATAATATTGTAGCAATGATGAGAGGTAAAACATTGCTCAGGATGGGAGTGGGGTGGTGGTGTTGGTGGCGGGTGTGTGAGTGAGTGTGTGAGGGGGACAGTGTGCATGGGAGGAGGATGATGACTAAATAAGAACAAAGAACAAAGAACAAAGAAAAGAACAATACAGCGCAGGAAACAGGCCCTTCAGCCCTCCAAGCCTGGGCCGACACATTTTGCCCTTCCACACTAAAACTGTCTTCACTTACAGATCCGTATCCTTCTAATCCCTTCCCGTTCATGCATTCGTCCAGGTGCTTCTTGAATGTTGCTATTGTATCTACTTCCACCACTTCCTCTGGCAACACGTTCCAGGTACTCATTACCCTTTGTGTGGGTACAACTTTTTTAAACTTCCCTCCTTGCACTTTGGACCTGTGTCCCTTAGTAATTCACTCCTTCACCCTGGGAAAAAGCCTCATACTTTCCACTCTATCCATGCCATTCATAATCTTATAAACTCCTATCAGGTTGCTCCTCAACCTCATGCATTCCAGTGAAAATAAACCCAGGCTATCCAACCCTTCTTCATAGCTAAAATCCCCCATACCAGGTAACATCCAAGTAAACCTTTTGCTGTACCTTCTACAAAGCATTCACATCCTTCTGGTCTCGTGGTTACCAGAACTGTACGCAATATTCCAAGTGTGACCGAATGAATATTCTATAAAGCTGCAGCAGAGCTTGTCTATCCTTATACTCAATGTCCCTTCCAATGAAGGCAAGCATGCCATAAGCCTTTTTTACTATTTTATTGACCTGCGCTGCCACCTTCAGTGATATGTGGACCTGCACACACAGGTCCCTCTGCATGTCAATACTCCTAAGGGTTCTACCATTCACTGTATAATTCCCACCTGTACTTGACCTTCCAAAATGCATTGCTTCACATTTGTCCAGATTAAACTCCACCTGCCATTTTTCTGCCCATGCCTCCAACTGATCTATATCCTGCTGTATCCTTTGACAATCCTCCTCACTATCCACAATTTCACTAATTTTTGTATCATCTGAAAACTTAATAATTAGACCAGCTACATTTACCTCCAAGTCATTCATGTAGGTCACGAACAGCAGAGTTCCCACCACTGATCCCTGTGGAACATCACTAGTCACAACCTCCATTCCGAAAAGCATCCTTCCACCACTACCGTCTGTCTCCTATGACATAGCCATCTTGCCAGCACACCCCGATACCATGTGACTTCATCTTTTGTACCGGTCTGCCATGAGGGCCCTTGTCAAAGGAACGAGGGACCTTGTCAAAGGAACAAAAATGACTACTCTTCAAAAAAGGTTAGAATTTGTAGAATAACTGTTAGGATATTGCTTTGGAGCAGTGCACCATTGCTGATTTCTCAAAATTGTAACTTCTGCCTTTTCCGCTGGCCAGTGATCTATGAGAATTTAACCGATTTTCTTACCAACCAAACACATTTTGCACTGTGTAGCTAAAATTGGCGGAGATGCCACACAATGCCTACTTGAGTTGTTAGTCCTAGTCAGATCATTACCAACCGCATTACCGAAGTATTTTCAAATAGCTGAAGAGGTCTGAATGACCGGCTGCCTTTGAACTGAGACTCATGACCTTCTGCCTTGATATCAAGCCACTCAGTTGCTTGAGTTGCTCGTGGAAGCTCACTTACTGATTACAATTTACCGGAGTAAAAGCACCATTACCAAGAAGTGATCATATTGAAAGACTATATTCTGAGGCACTTGACGGAGAAGTGTTATTCATGAGAAATATTTATCCCAAATTCAGGCCAAATGAAAACTCACTGTGTTTTATATTACACTGTCGTTCTTCTGAGACCACTCCATCGAAGGTACTTTGTATGATCTCCCATCCTCCTCAGATTCACCCTAAAAGGTTCCATGGCACCTTTTTAAAGAAGAGTGAATAATTATCCTTGGTATCCTGGTTAATATTTATGCCTCAATCAATCTGAAAAAGATTAAAAATTACTAATGCTTACTGTTTGTGAGAGTTAATGTGCACAAACTGGCCGCTGCATTTCCAACTTTACAGCAATGACTGCACTTCAAAAATGCTTCACTGGCTGTAGTGTACTTTGTGACATCCCATGATCATGAAAGGTGTTAAATACATGTCTTTCTCTCTTCTTTCTTTCTGATCATTGAGGGTGAATACGACCAATATTGACTTTTTATTAAAAGTAATCCAAGTAGAGTCATAACCCAAGGGTTAAATCCCTCAAATTATACAGGACATTTCATCAACTATGTACTTTTACTGAACATAAACTATGATTAACATTGATTAAGATGTGCTTTGTGGATTATTGGATATTATCCGGTGATTAAGCTGTAAAGAATTAAGTCAATAATTTTCTAATCTGAAATCCCAGATAATTTGGTTTTTGTTTACTAAGGTATGTTTTATAGTCAAGACAGACAAATGATTAGTTTTCAAAAGAGTCTGGGGATTAAATGTATGAAATGAGTTTAGCAATTTAAGATTAATGCCAAAGGGGAGATAAGTTAGTGAACACTTGCTTTCATGAAGGAAGGAGGAATGCTTGCAGATTACAATTTTTGTGAGGAATATTTAACTCTTTACATTTATCTGCATCCACATGTTTTAGATTTACTTCCATAATAGTTCTCTTAAGGTCAAACAAAATAAATAGTTTGTAGTGGAGAAGTACTACCAATTTTGAGCTGTGAGGGAGGGTGGCTTTTTTTTAAATGCCCTCAGGACTAAATGTGATATAGAGGTCCTGTTTTCTTAGGTCTTCATATATTGTTACATTCATTAACTTAATAGCATGAACAAAATTAGTTGTTGCAACTAAAGTCAGAGATGAAATCTCTAAATGGGCCCCTGTTTATAAAGTGGGTATACGTTTTTAACATTTATGACACCTCTGAAGATTTTAACTTCTCTTATTGACTACTGCATCTTCCCCGAAGTTGAGATGCAGACTCTTCTGTGATGTTGTCGGGGCTACTCATTATTGGTTCAGATGTTCAAAAGACAGAAAATCAGCTGGATGATGTTTGCACAGAATCTGTTCTGAAAATTGCACTGTAATAAAGCAATTTTAGTTAGTGTAAACTAGTTCATTGGGCAGATTCATTGTAAGATAATAATGCATGGATTGAAGTGTGTGACAGGACAATAATACATCTTCTTGATTTGCATAGTTCATGCCAGTATACATGATTTACCTCTGTATAATTATTTTTATATAAAATAATTTTATTGCATACAATATACAGCAATACAGATAAAATGTGCGTGGCATATATGTTATCAATGAATTAAAATTTACATAAACTAACTACAATATTGTTTTACTCATTTTTTGGGATATAGGCATCATTCATAAGGTGAGCATTTAATGCACATTTCTAAGACTCTTGCAAAGATAGAACTGAGCCACCTTCTTGTTCCATTGTAGCCTGTGTGCTGCCAGAAGTAGCTTTAAGACATTTACTCAGGGACAAGTAAGAATGGTGCCTTATTCCCAAGCAAAATGCTGTTTAACATGAAAGGGAACTTGAAGACCGTAGTGTTTTCCTGTGTATGTTATTCTTGTTCTTTTAGGTGGTAAAGTGTATCCATTTGAAACACAAATCTGAAATTTATATTGTATTGAATCATATACATATATATAGTGGTTGTAATTATGAGATATTTTCAGCATATGCCAGCAACATTTTATGGAACTGACAGTAAATTCTCATGTCAGCACACGAACAGTTCATGCTCATTCTCAATTTTATCTGAAGTGGCTCTCAGTGATACCATGTTCCTCCACAGAGTACACTGTTGCAGTTTGCACAGATGCAACTCCCAAATTCTTTCCTGATTTTGTGGGAACCTCAACTTATTATAGACAATTATCACTGTAAAAACTATTGAAAAGTGCATTGTTGAATAAGGTGGAACTGAGTTTTTAATGGCATCCAGAAAAATAAAATGTACTAAGTAATCTTTCTTGTCCTGGGAAATAATATTTCATTGTTTGTATTTAAACATCCACCTTAATTCCTACATCCCAATCCCTTTTCACTGTTTGTAAAATGATTAAAGTCTGTGCTGTTTACCCTTTAGTTTGCTGTCTGTGAGAATCATTTAATCTGATTGATTGCCCAGCCTGCTTCATGACCTCACTGCTCCTGGTGGACAAAGATCCCATGTAGCTGGTGGCAGAAGCAAATTGCCATTGCACTGGGAGAAATCCACACTCAAGAGACTTTAGTGGGCAGAAGTTCTCTCTACCATTGCCAATCAAACAATCCGACCATAATATTACAATATATAATATTTTGCATATACAATGCATGTTAAATATATGAATACCTAACATGCATAAAGCATATATACCAAGTGTATTTGTATTATATTTAAGTTGTATATAACACAATATGTCAAGAATGTTGTGACAACTACAGGATGGAAATGTCTGTGATGATGTGTACAGACCTTAGTTTTGTCTGGTTTACACTGGTCTAGATACTGCTGTGTCATTTTGCAAACACACAAAGAATAGAGCTGTGAGTATGTGGTAATTTTATATGTGCAATTTGTAGTTTGAATTTTAGAAAGCCTAATTCAAAATTAATTTCCTTTGATTTATATTTGGGATGGTTTGATTTATAAAGTAGACCTTTGCATTTGAATTTCTTTCCAACTTTTGCATATGGAAATGCTAAGTATCTCAACTCTCTTTGTTTATCTAAAGTGAGCAGGCTACCTGAATGATTTCAGAACAGAGGCTCAAATCAGGGTGAGAATCCCTATTTCCAAAACAGACAAGAATTTCTATTTACATTCCAGGAGTTTTTCCACCTAGCATTCTGAAGCAGAGTCAACCTCAACAGATGAAGTCTAGCAAACCACAGTTAACATTGGGGTGGAATGTTACGAAAGCCATGCCTAGTTGTTCAGCAATGCCTGTCATATTGCAGTAAGTAAATACAGTCTAAAGGTCTCAAAGCCTCTTTGATAGTGATTGAAAGAAAGTAAGTATGTGAAATGGGTGCGGGAAAGCAAGAAATGTAGATGCTGGAGTCAGTATCAATACAGTGTGGAGCTGAAGGTACACAGCAGGTCAGGCAGCATCAAAGGAGCAGGAAAATTGATGTTTTGGGTTTATGGATTGGCGGATGGGTGTTATGTAGTTATGTCTAGTAAAGCCTATTAATGTTCGCTTACAAGAGTATAAATCTGACCTTAAGACAATTCTCTCCCTAAACCTGTCCGCCTCTCTATCTCACACTCTCATCATTAAGGTGCTTGCCAAAGGCTCTTTAACCAATCTTTAGGACGCTTATCCTAATATCTTATGTGGGTCGGTGCTAATTTTGTCTGTAAATGCTGCTGTGAATCATCTTGTATAGTTAAATGAATTATATAGGCACAAACATTCTGAGGAATATGAGTGATTTTGTGAACCCTGGGCTCTCCCACCAGGTTCTGAGGTTCTGATGTCAGGATGAGAAGGAGGGCAAAGATGGGGTATTTAAGTTGGGTTTGTATCTAATTAAACAGAGCGCCCAAGCCCCTTCCAGTTTGATAGATTCTATGCTCCACTGATTTGCCAAGAAGGATTTACTATTGTGATTGCTTCTCCCATTAATGGCACTGGTGGCAGAGGTTTGAGGATTGCATCATCTGTCGGCACTCAAGTAAAATAATGTTGTTCTGTTAGACATCAAACAGTGGGGACCAAAATATGCAGCAAAACAAAAACAGTGTACATCATGCAGAATTGCCTTGGCATGCAGGTCATTGGTGATTTCATTTGTAAGTAATGTTTTGATTGTCACAGATTATACGTTTGCTCTCATCCCCTTGACATTTGTTGTACAGCTGGATTGATTCTTGTGCTCTGGTATGAAAAGGTCACTTTGATCAATGCAGTGTAATTGGCACTAAGTTAGGATCATATCAGGTTATTTTGCCATTTAATGATGAAATATTAAAGAAAAAGAGGACCAACTTTGCAGTATTTGAACTATGCCTTAAGGAGCTGCAAGATTTGTATTGTACATTAATGAAATCTGAAAATATGAATATTGCACTACAATAATGAGATTGCAAAACTTGTTTCAGACTCTGCATTTGGGAAGAATTCAGCTATTCAAGACTAAGGCAAAGGGACGCTGAGAGACTTTAAAATGAAAGAGTGTGACATTGCCTGAGCACAAAATTAAAATCTTAGTTTAATAATTCTCTTCTATTCCTCTGTTTTTAGGCTGCATTGAACAATATTCAAATGTCTTCAAATGAGGAATATTTAGTCATTCAATCATTTTCTGAATAATATCATTGTATACTCATTATCCAGTGCATTCCAATTTCATTGTGTACATAATATATGGTACTATACATTCCAGATGCAGATTAAAAGGAAAGTGGGTGAAAATTTACAGCTGTTCTTTCCTGTCACAATCTATGCATGGACACACTATGACCTTACACTCCTGACCTCACTAACGTATCAGAGGTCAGGAAATGGATGCTTAATTTCAGTTCAATCAACCATTTGTAAATATTTTCTGGGGTCAAGTCTGTCAGCTGAGGAATGAACCATTGGCTACCAACATGTTGCCTGGACACCCACTGCTCTAGAAAGTGTCCATGATGTCTCTGTCGTGGCAAAAATGCCCACAAGAGTGGGATAGTGAACATAAAGTGTCTCTCACCATCCACTAATCTTCAGTAAGCAAGAACCTTTAAATGGTCTATTGACCTCCTTTCAACGAAAAGAATCAACTTGCATTTCTATATTCAGAGATAGTAAGAACTGCCGATGTTAGAGAATCTGAGATAACAAGGTGCAGAGCTGGATAAACACTGTGTTCATCCAGCTCTACGCCTTGTTATCTCTGCATTTCTATACTGCCTTACATGACTTCAGGACATCCAAATGTACTCTACATCCAATAAAGTTTCTTTTGAACCTTCACACCCTCCATTTCTTCACTTTAGAATGTAGAACAGGAATAGACCCTTTGACCCATTATGTCTGTCCTGACCATAATGCCATTCTAAACTAATCACTTCTGCCTGCTCATGGTCAGTCTCCCTTTATTACCTATCTGTTCATGTCTCTGTCTAAATGCCTCTTAAACATTGCTATCATCTCTGCCTCTACCACCTCCCCGTCTGCACATTCCAGGCCCCTACCTCCCTCAATGTTAAAAAAGATTTGCCTCACACTTTAAACTGTTCCCCTCTCAACTTTAACCTATGGTCCCAAGTACTTAACATTTCCACCTTGGGAAAAAGACTCTGACTATCCACCCTATCCATGCCTTTCATAATTTTATATATTTCTATTAAGTCATCCCCTCAGCCTCTGATACTAAGTGCAGGTTCCTTCAAACTCTCCTTATAGCTAATGCCCTCCAATTCAGGCAACATCCTGGTAAACCTCATTTTCACCCTCTCCAAAGTCTCCATATCCTTTTTATAGTGCAACAACTAGAACTGCACACAATGATCCAAATGTGGCCTGACCAAAACCTTGTCCAGTGGCAATGTGACTTGCCAAGTTTTATACTCAATGCCCCAATTGATGAAGTTAAGCATGCATTCTTTACCACCTTATCCACTTGTGTTGCCACTTTCAAGAAGCTATGGACTTGCATTCCAAGATCTTTCTGTATATCCTAAGGGTCCAGCAATTTACAGTATATTTTCCTCTTGCATTTGACCTCCCAAGACTTTGTGGATTAGTGGGGAAGTGTTGTATGATGAAAGTCTAATTAGTAACCTATTTTAACAATATGAATGAAAACTCCTTCCCTGGTCATGGAGTGAAATGTGTTTGAGTGGCTGGAGTGGAATTTGAGCACAGGACTAATTGAATTAGAGATTAGACTGCTACTCACTGAGCCATTGCCGACACTGAACAATGGAGAAAACAAATAGTTTTCATGGAGCCATACCATTTTCTCAAGAGATTCGGGCCAGGATTTTCATATAGGTCCCACGTATTGACGACTTCTTCACTGACATGTGTGGATTCCTGTCCCTCTAGCTCCAGACTGACCAAAACACTCTTGTTTCCAGATCAGAAATGCAGAGGTTGTGAAAGCTTGCACATTCCCCACCCATCAGCTAACTTTATTCTAATGTTGAATAGCTAATCAACATATTTAGATTTGTTTAAAAACAAGTTCTGATAGAGATTGGAAATCATCTATTTCACTCTGTATGCCAGGGGTGTTGCAACATCTTCATGCCTCTGTTCATCTGCCTCAATTGCCTCAATCTCAAACAAAAATAAAAATTGCAGGAAAAGCTCAGTAGGTCTGGCAGCATCTGGCATTCTGAGGAAGGGTCACTGAATCCAAAACATTAACTCTGATTTCTATCCACAGATGCTGCCACACCTACTGTTTTGAGTTCAGCGACACTTCCTCAGAATGCCAGATGCTGCCACACCTGCTGAGCTTTTCCAGCAATTTCTATTTTTGTTTCTGATTTACAGCATCCACATTTCTTTTGGTTTTTATTTGGTGCTTCATTCTCAAGCCTACCTTCCTCTTCCACCACCAGTCAGCTTGCTGCAATGTAAAACTGCACAGGGCCCAATGCGCTGCAAATATTTTAGACCCAATGCCTATTGCAATGAGCACCTCAACTGACACAAGTACTTACACTTTCTTTCAGGTGTATCCACAGCTCACTCCATTGTGTTTTAAGTCTTGATATGAGCTTCGTTGAAGAGGTCTCATTGTGCAGTGGGTAGCAGCACTGTCACTGAGCCAGCACAGCCAGGTTTGGACTCCACCCCATGATCTAATGGGAAAGTGTGTTCATAGTGTGACCAACAAGTTGAACATCAACCTCTGAATCCTTCCAACAAATCAACGGCATGTGGTGAGACTGGGAGAGATTCCTGGTCAGACAAACTGCACTGAAGCCTGTACCATCAACATCCAAGGATCCACATTGCAACATTCATGGAGAAGAGACACAGCATCTCAGACTTTCTGAATGAACTGGAATTTAGAATGAGCTTTATTGCAACACACCTCTGCTGCAATGGTATCTGGGCATCATAGAGCTGGCAGTATTGGGAAAGACCTCATCACAAACAGCTATCCTCAGATTGTTCTTGATTCTGAAAGTGTGCAAGAATTTGTTTTAACAAGATTGTTTTAATATGAAAGAGTTAAGACAGTTCCTGCATATATGGAATTACCATGAAGGAAGCTGCCCTGTAGCCATTGCACACTCCCCCAGTGGACCCCCTTGTCAAAATCTAACTTTTAAACAACACTGTCCTTTTTCCACAATGCTCACTCAATGCTCTGCAGATACTTTTGTTCTAAAAGCTTCCAATCCTCCAAGACATTGCTTTATTGATTGTCATGGCTGAAAGTTTTCCCTAACATAACCATTGTAGCTAGCACTACCAGGCTTCCAGCCCATAGCCTCGGGTTTAATCATGGCCTGAATATGAAAAGCACTAGATGAAAAATAATGAGTTTCTATTGACTGGGCAATCAGTCCTGTTGACAGCCAGCAATACAAAACATGACAGAGTGATTGACACATAATGTCTCAATGGCCAGCTTTGCTAAAAATAAATTAACATCAATAAACTGACAACATGATGAAAATACACAGAAGTGGTCTGCATGACCTATAACCCTTGATGACAGTTTGGATCAGAGAGGTAATATTCCTACTTTCATGCATAATGCTACATAAATTCAAGTGCGTAATTTTATTGTCTTAAATTGCCATAGTCAGAAATCACACGACACCAGGTTATAGTCCAACAGGTTTATTTGAAAACACAAGCTTTCGGAGGCAAGGGCTGAGGCTCCAAAAGCTTGTGATTTCAAATAAACCTGTTGGACTATAACCTGGTGTCGTGTGATTTCTGACCTTGTCCACCCACGTCCAACACCTGCAACTCCATGTCATTAAATTGCCATAGCAGAGAGCAGGGATGCACATTGGACTTTGGACAAATACCTGATTTCAAGGGCCAATTTTAGGTCCATTCATTTTATTAGACAGTCTGTTTTTTTGCTTTCTTGCACCCTCTGTAAACTCATCTAAAACTTTGCAACCCATGTCATTCTCAAACCAAGTTTAATTCATCCATCACCCCTGTGCACGATGGTTTACATTGTTTCCTAGTAAAGGAAAGGCCTGATTTTAAAATTCTCATCCTTGTTTCAAATCCCTGGATGGACTTGCCCCTTCCAAACACTGTAAGATCATTCAGTTTTGCAAACCTCCAAGATCTCAGCACTCTTCCATTTCTGGCTTCTTGCACATTGTTGATTTTCATAGTTCCACCATTGGTAATCATGCCTTCAACTGCCAAATTCATAATCTCTGTAATTCACTTGCTAAAGCTCTTTGATTACCATTAGGCCACCTTTTTATTCCAGATTTTTATTCAACTCAAATTTCACTATCTGCTGTGGTGGGATTCAAACACATATTGGCTTAGGGTCCTGGATTGCTTGTCCAGTGACATTACTGTAATGCCACCCCTTCCCAAAAGAATAATATTTTATTAATATGAGTTGTGAGATCAAAGCACAAATTGCATAGTGTGTTCCTTACCTTCAAGATAGGCACCAATATGCACCAAGAATAAATTCAGAAGAAACTCTTGTGCCAGGGATTTGTGTGAATTTGGAACTTGTTCCCACTCAATGTTTGAGGGGAATAGCATGGGTGCATTTAAGGGTAAGCTAAATATGTATTTGAGCATCAAGGAATAAAAAGTTATCTGGATAGATTGAAGATGGGTGGGAGGAGGCTTGTGTGGAGCAGTTGTGTTCTGTTATTATGTTATGTTATGTTATGTTATGACAAAAGCAGTTATGACAGTTGGGCTAAATGGCCTGTTTCTGTGATATACATTCTAAGTGATTCAATGTGCATTGAATCATTATAGATCAGTATGAAAACAAGATAGAACCTTTCTTAGGCAACGCATGTTTACATCTTCCTTATTTCTGCTCCTAGTTTCTATAGTTAGGAAGCAGGACGTAGCACACATTTGCCATATTAAAAATTGGAGCATTATTCTAATGTCAATTCTTCAGCCCAAGCATCTGAGCTCTGAAGAAGGGAGGCTGCACACTGCATGCATTGATGCCTTCACACATGCCCCTGAGTACTAATAATAAATGTGAAGAATGCTGCTAAGTGCTAATGCGATCAGTATACATGGCACAGGAGGAACTCGAGAAAGGAAAATTCAGAGCACTATCCACTGAGCCACAGCTAGTCCAAAGTCAACAGGATAGCAAGTGTCTGGACGGATACCAGAGGCTCCCTCCACCAGTAATAACAGGCACAATGAGCATGATTTTCTCCTCACTGTAAATGGTGAAATCGAGAGCAAAAAAGGGAAATAGTTGAGCGATTTGGCCCTGGAGAGAAACACACCCCGTTCTCAACTCCTCACTAATTAAATTCTAGGTAAGAAAGTCCAAGGGTGACCTGTTTGACCCGCTACTAATTAAACCCTTAAGTGGTCATTTCATGGCTTAAGGGCCTTTCTGCACCACCTCCCTGATGATCTGTCTCTCGGGTTTTCTTGTTCAGTTTTTCTTAATGGCGAGCTTATTTGGTGAGTTTGGTAAGATGGGAAGCTGAATATAAATAGATGAGTTGTGGTGTAAACGAGGTATTTAATGAGCATTACTCCTGCCTAGTTGGAATCTCACCACTGTTGGGTGAGAAACTCACTGTGCCACTTGCAAAAAGCATAGAAGCCAACCTGAGTTGCTCCAGTCTTCATGGTGGGTGTCACCGTACTTGTAGCCACATTCTACCATGCATCTCACAGAGCCCACTTTGCTCAGAACCCTTTAAAATACCACCCATTGATAATTTTGATAAACATCAAATAATGTATCACATAGAACTACGCAGAATGCGCAGCACAGACCATGCAGGACAGTATATGATCTATTCAAGCGTATTGAAGACTCCTTCTGACTTATTTCCAGCTCACTTTGTTATCACAGCCTTCTCTCTTGTATGCTGATCCGACTTGAGTCACCTTTTCCTGTTTTGTTTTTGATTTACTGTACAAGCTGTGTTTTGAAGTTGTCTGCTACGAGCTTTGAGTTGAAAGGAGCTTTGATCTTTACCTCTAGTTCTGTCAGCTGCAATCTCCACAATATCATATTGAAGGAAACCTCTGGCATTAATAGTTAGATCGCATACTGTTATTGACAATATCAATGTGCCCTGCAGGAACAGAAGATTCATTTTGCTCTGTTATCACTGTGTCCATCTTTCTCTCTCCATGAAACCAAATGTGTCATCTCAATAACCTGCAACAGATCTGGTTAGATATTTATAGGGCTCAGTTGAAAACTTTTCCAGTTGTGGTTGGGATCACCCCTTTAGCAATCAGATATTTGGGTTCATTGTGAAATACAAACAGCTGTAATAAAAACACTTTCAAAAACTGCAGCCAATTGTTTCCTAAGGAAATTCCATTTAATTTCTAATGTTCAATCTAATATTGGGTCACGGATGAATGACACTTCAAAAGGCTGGTATCATTTGAGGGATCCTATCCAGCCTTGCTAGGGTTAGCACCTTTTTTAGTTTTTCACATAGTCATTAAGAGGGAAGGGAACTCTTTAACTGGGATTTCTCATTTTTCTGCCCACTAGTGGCCTGGCATAAAAATCAGAGCTTGTTTTCGAAGCCAGGAGTGCCAATTTAATTTTAAAACGTATGCTATTTATAGGAGCATCTTCAGAGGCCCTATGAATCAGACAAGGTATTTGCAGCAAACATAACACCATCTTTTAGAGTTTTTTGAAGAACTAACCAAGAGGATAAATGAGAGTAGGGCAATGAATGCTGTATGTATGGACTTTAGTAAGGCCTTTGATAAGGTCCCGCATGGTGGGCTAGTCATGAAAGTTAGGTATCATGGAATCCAGGGAGAGCTAACTAATCAGATTCAAAATTGGTTGGATGGTAGGAAGCAGAGGGTGATGTTTGAAGGTTGCTTCTCGGACTGGAGGCCTGTGACGAGTGGTGGGCAACAGGTGTCGGTGCTGTTATTTGTTAAATACATAAATGATTTGGATGTGAATATACAAGGCATGATTTGCAGATGATACAAAATTAGGAGGTATCGTTGATAGCAAAGAAAGTTATTAAAAATTACAGAGGGGTCTTGATCAGGTAGGGAAGCGGGCTGAGAATTCGTCAATGCAATTCAATACAGATAATTATGAGGTGTTGCATTTTGGAAAGTCAATCCAAGGTAGGACTTATACAGCAAATGGTAACATCCTGAGAAGTGTTGCGGAACAGAGGGATCTGGGAGTACAAGTACATAGTTCATTGAAAGCGGTGTCAGAGGTAGACAGGGTGGTGAAGAAAGCAATTAGCATGCTGGCCTTTATTGGTCTAGGCATTGAGTATAGGAGTTAGGACGTTATGTTACAGTTGTACAAGTCGTTGGTGAGGCCGGACTTGGAGTCTATTTACAGTTTTGGTCACCCTGTTGTAAGAAAGACATAGTTAAGCTGGAAAGTGTACAAACGAGATTTATGAGTATCTTGTCAGCACTAGCAGGCCTGAGTTATAGGGATAGGTTGGTCAGGATAGGACTTTATTCCTTGGAACATAGGAGAATGAGGGGTGACTTTATTGAGTTGTATAACATTACGAGGGGCATAGATAGGATGAGTTCACATAGTCTTTTTCTGAGAGATGGGGAATTGAAAACTAGAGGACATAGGTTTAAGGTGAGAGGGGATAGATTTAAGAAAGTACTGAGAGGCAATTTCTTTATGCAGAGATTGGTGTATATATGAAATGGTCTGCCAGAAAAAGTGGCTGAGGCAGGTACAACAGCAACATTTATAAAAACACTTGGATAGGTACATGGATGGGAAGGATTTAGAGGGATAAGGACCAAATGCGGACAATTCAAACTAGCTGAGTGGGCACCATGGTCAGCATGGACCATTTTGGGCCAAAGGGCCTGTTTCCACACTGTATTACTCTACGACTCTATGATTGTATCTAATTTTGGATCACCATCTAAGTTTATTTTCTAAGTTATCCCCTTCCCATTAACTGTGTGATTGTATTTAACCCATTTCAAATTAAGCAGGCTGACAACAGCTTTAAAGTTCCAGTCAGTACCATTCTCAGCTCTGCATCAGAAGCCTGAACTCTGCACCCAAGTGGATTGAACACAAAGTCAAGGCAGGGTCATCCCTTGTGCAAAACTGAGGAAGTGCTACAATGTCAGAGGTATTGAAGTGAGGGAAAAGCTGCTCTCTCAGGTGGACATAAAAGAAAAGAGAGCACTATCTTTGAAAAAGGACAGGAAAATTATCTTCAGTGACCTAGCCTAAATTGACCATTCAATCAACATTACTAAAATAGATTGTCTGAGTATTATCACATTGTTGCTTGCAGGAGTTTACTGTGAGCGAATTGGCTGTTGTATTTCAAACATTACAATAAAACATCCACTTCAAGAGTCCCTTACTGGTTGTAAAGCATTAGGTGTCACGAGAGGTCATTTGTAAATGTATATCTTTTACTTTTTCCTTAACATTGTACAAAGAGGAACTTGGTGGTCATTAAAATATTGTGGGAATTAGAGTACAAAACCTTTGTATCTTGTTGGATAATTTGACCACAAATAAGTTTTAGACTTTTATTTACCTTCTTGTGTCTAAATACATTAAATTGCGATTCACGACCCGACCTGATTGTGCTCATTTATCCTTGTGAAAAGAAATTAGTATCTTAGCTCCATTCAGGTGAATATGCAAATACCTATCAAGGAAACTGATGACATAAAATTTATTATGTCCAGTCTGTGCTAGCCAAATGGTTCTGTGCGTCTGTTTAGTTTTACTTAAAGTGAAAGAATGATTGGCAAACCTTTTCTTTCTTTGGGGTGGGGTGCATTCATATGGTGAAACATGTAACTTTAGGCTTGGCAAGAGTCCATACTTTTAAAATGGTCATTGTCTGAACTCAGTAAATATGTTCTATAAAATGTGGAGTTCTTCACACAACATTCACCATGATAGAAGAACCTTCAGATTAAAATATTGCAAGCATTCAATCCCAGGGAGCACTGTTTCTTTGCTGTTATGGATGTTGAGTATGGAGCAGAAGTTATTTGATTCATTATATCCGCATTAACCTTGTACAGAACTGCATTACTCAAGTTAAGTAATAAGAGGCCTTGGTGTATTGAAGGCTGCAATTTGAGGCTGGCTTCAGCATCCATTTTATTGTCTAAGTTTTTTGGGTTACACACATTTGTAGGATATGTTTATTCTCGGGTATTACATGTTATACTTGTTTTGCGGCAATGGACACTTTTCACATCATTGCAAAGTATGTAAAATATGATGCAAATAATTTGCAAACTGGGAGCAGAATTTTCCCATTTTCCTTTAAAGTGTGTTCGAGTGGGATTCCTGGTGCCGTGGACCATCAGGGCTCACAACTACTTTTCTCACATAAACTTCGACTCATTAATTATGGAACCAAGCTCCTCAGTGTCTTTCTTGTGGAATCCCATGGGTGCTCACCAATGCCCAAACCTTTGGCCATTCATGCAGCTACCACCGTATTTAAAGCCTAGCTGTACACCACTTCAAATGCTGCAAGCTAGGAAATGCCCCTCACAATGTGCTGCTTAACCATTATGAGTCAGGACATGGTCCAAAAAGGTATCCCATTCTCTGCTTTGTGGGCAGACACCTGGAAGTGCTGGTGGATAGGGTGGTAGACAGGAGGGCCTTCCTTTTTCTGCAAACCTCCAAGGGAAGCCATTCCATCAGACCAAGGCAGCTTGGACACAGATTGTACAGAGCAGCACTGTATCTGGGAGAAGTGTGATGTCCAGAGGTGCAGGAAGGGAGTAAATGATCCATTTGGCTCCACAACAATAAGTGCTGACTCTTCTCTCTGCTACCTCTCATTCATGAGGCTACCACTCACTCTAACTCTGCCAACCTACACTTTTATTACAAGGATTACATGTCTCACAATTGCATACCCACTCAATGTTTATGCCCACCTCATTCTCACAAACAAATTCCAAACCCTTCCTGTCCTTTGTGTTTCCTATTCATCCCCCCTTTTCTTTTACTCCTGTGTCAACACTAACTGCTCTTCCATCCAGGACCAGGAGAAACTGGTCCACAAGAAGGCCAAGAGGGCCCAGGCCAGTGTGGAGGGTGGCGGATCCTAATCTCTTTTCAGGAAAAACTGTTCAATTTGGCCAGAAAAAAACAGGAAGGGATTGGAGCGATCATAACAACAAACCAATCCAGCAAGCTTCGCTGTGCTATGTTCCTCTCCGATTATCACCAGCGCTAACTCAGTCTTTGTCTGCACAATCTTTTATTCCTCTCTGACAACTAATTCCCTCTGTTCTACAATGCAGGCACTAGCAGCACCCAGTGAAAATCTACCTCTACCTCTGAGGAGGAATCCTCTTCTCCCTCAGAGAATGCAGTGGAAAAGCTTTCTCCTGCACCCTGCATCAGCTCAGACTTTCATCTGGGTCCTATCAAGAGCACAGTCTGGTGAACAGATCACTGACATGTTTCTTAGGCTGGTTGAGGTAGAAATGGCCAAGGTCTTGGACACTCAGAGGACTGCGAGAACCAGGCACGGGGTCAGCCTCAGGCAGAGGATGTTCCCATGGTCGTTGCCATTAATGGCTTGGCCATAATGCACAATAAGACACAGGAACAGCAGATGGGTTTGACAGAGACATTTGGTAAGCTGGGACAAAGGATGGAGGAGCCCCCAATATTATCAGTAGAGTGCTGGCTCTGGCAGGCGCACCTGGATGTCTCATGGGAAGGGTAACACGACAGAAGTCATTTTAAGAATGCAAGCAAAGATATATCTCCAAAAATACAATATAATCTCCAATTGAATATAACCTGATATGTCCTCAGTACTTTTGTTGTTTCTTGCCCGTTAAGTGAAGCCCTGACTTCTGCAGCTAGGGTGGACAGGGCTTGTACTGTAGTTGGCCCTACTGCTCTAGAAGACTTGTGCAATTGTACCTGGGGCTACTTCAGCTTTGAGTGCCGAGGCTTGAGAGAACCTTGCCCACATGCAGGCAAAATTACGGCTCTTCTCTCCACCAGTACCTCCAAGCCCCTGCCGCAAAGCAGGTAGCTAATTTATCTCTTTGGGCCATTTCTCCAGTGAAAGTGGTTGTGCGTCATAGAGTGAGGGCATTCCCTGGTCTGCAGCATCCAAATTATGGTGCTCCTCGGCTTTAAGTCAGGTGCACTTCACCTATCATGCCGCTGCACAATTCCTCACGGAATGTGCCGAAGAACCCAATTGCAAAGTTAATGAAATGAGGAACAGACGATTGCGTGAAAAGTTGCAGAGAGTCATGGCGGAACAAGGCACCATGGATCTCACTCCACTAACCACTTTGATTAAAATAATTGGGGGAAATTCTGCCTCTGGTATATCTTATGTCAGTATTAATCTTGAGGTCAGGTAATAGTGTATCTAGATGCGTTGGCATGGAAAAGATAATGGAAAAGGGCATTGGATGATAACCCTGTGTTAATGGGAATTGGCACTATCTTCATAGCGGGGAATTAGAAAGGGTGATTGGATGAGTCAGTGGGGCAAAGATTGGCATGGGGGCATGACAGATCATGTGAGTCATAGAGATATGTAAGGTAGGGGAGTGTATGGGGTGGGTGGGGTACATTTTAGCATAGAGGGTGTGAGGGGCCATAGGGAAGAGTAGAGGCACATGGTGCTGTGGACTGGCATGGATGGGGCATGAGGAGATTTGTTGGGAGGTGGCAAGGAGGTTGATGGTGTGTGAAACCTGTGGATGGATGCTTCATCTTTTTTTTAAATATTGGCCACAGCAGCAGATCCTCAAGGCAGACATTCCACACAGCTCACCTTCACACCCAGGCAGCCATTCTCTCCAGAGTCACTTGCCCCAACTTAGAATCATAGAATCCCTAAGTGTGGAAACAGGCCATTTGGCCCAACGGATCCACACTGATCCTCTGAAGAGCATCCCACCCAGACAAATCTCCCCACCCTATCCTTGTAACCCTGTATTTCTCATAGCTAACGCACCTACACATCCCTGAACACTATTGGCAATTTAGCACGGCCAACCCACCTAACCTGCACATCTTTGGACTGTGGGAGGAAACTGGAGCACCCGGCAGAAATCCACACAGACATGGGGACAACATGCAAACTCCACACAGACAGTCGCCCAACGGTGGAATCAAACCTGGGTCTCTGGCACGTGAGGCAGCACGCTAACCACTGAGCCACTGTGCCACCTATCTATATCCCTTTGTAGGCTGTTTATGCCTTCTACCAACTCACTTTCCTACCTATCTTTGCATCATCAGCAAGTTTGACTAGCATATCCTCAGTCCTTTCATCCTAATCATTTATACAAATTGTAATAAGTTGAGGGCTCAGCACTGATCCCTGTGGTATATCACTTATGACATCCTGCCAGTCTGAAAAAGATCCATTTATTAACTACCTTTTGGCTGGCTAACAGGAAGCAATCTCCTATCCGTGCCAATATATTATCCCCAACACCTTGATCTTATGTTTTACGCAATATCTTCGATGTGGCACTTCATCAAATGCCTTCTGATAATCTAACTACTCAATATCCACTGATTCTCCTTTAACCACAGTCCTGCCACATCCAGTCGTGACTGATGGAGGATAATTAAACAAATCACTGGAGAAGGAGGATCCACAAGTATCCTAATCCTCAATGACAGAATAGCCCAGGTCGTTAGCGCAAAAGATTAGGTTCAAGCATTCATGGCAATCTTCAGCTAAAAGCGCTGAGTGGATGATCCACCTTAACCTTTCCCAGTGGCCTCCAGCATCACAGATACTAGCATTTAGCCAGTTCAATTCACTCCACATGACATTATGAAATAGTTGGAGGCGGTGAATACTGACTTCTAATTCAACCTGACCACCCTTCCCCTTATTCCCCTTCCCTGGACAGAAACCAATGTTTTAAACATCAAGTTCATGGAACCAGGAGTACCCCCATCTGCCTGAGCCAAATTCTTCAGTCAGTATCTCTTCACGTCATATTTTGTCTGCGGCCACTCATGTTCTGATATTGGTGACTTCTACCATTTTAAAGGTGCTATACAAATGAAAAGTTGTTCAGCCCCCAAATACTTCCTCTTCAAAGTCCTGATCGTATGTTTTAGAAGGGGATTGAACCAGAATCCAAAGCCTTGATCAATCTAAGCACCGCTTCAAGCAGCAATCAGAGCAGAACAAAAATGAACAGCAAATCCGTCATAGCAGCAAATTTTCAAATTTAGTACACATTTACATACTTTACATGTATCCTGATTTTGCACAGTTTCTTCTTTTGCCGAACACTATTGATTCTATTTAAAAGAATCAACTTGAAAAGTGAAGCTCAGATATCTCTTTTTGCAATTAATTCATGAGATATAAGGGGGTTTGCCTTCATTGCTCAGACCTTTGAGTATGGGAGTTGGGACATCATGTTAAGGTTGTGCAGGACGTTGGTGAGGCCTCTTCTGAAGTACTGTATCCAGTTCTGGATGCCCTACCATCAGAAAGATATTATCAAACTGGAGAGGATTCAGAAAAGATTTACCAGGATATTGCCAAGAATGAACGGTTTAAGATATAAAAATAGACTGGAAAAGAATGGGGGAGATGGCAAGAGCTGCAGATGCTGGAGTCAGTTTTCTGAAGAAGGGTACTGAACCGAAAAGTCAACTTTCCTGCTCCCCGGATGCTACCTGGCCTGCAGTGTTCCTCCAGCTCCACACTGTGTTAGCTCTGGAAAGACTGGGACTGTTTTCTGGAGCGTACGATGTTGAGGAGTGACCTAATAGAGGTTTATAAAATCATGATGAGCCCAGATAAGGAAAAGACAAGGATCTTTTCTCCCCAGGATGAGCAGGTTCTAAAACAGGGACATATTTTTAAGGTGAGAGAAGAAAGATTTAAAAAGGACATGAGGGGTAACTTTTTTACACAGAGTGGTTCACTTATTGATAAAGTAATGGATGCAGTTACAGTTACAACTTCTAAAAGATATTTGGATAAGTTCATGAATAGAAAAGGTTTGAAGAGATATGGATCAAGTGCGGGCAGGTGGGACTAGTTTAGTGTGGGAATATGGTCAGCATGGACTGGTTGGACTGTAGGATCTGTTTCCGAGCTGTATGACTCTATGACTCTATGACCTTGTTGCATGAAACTGGAAAAAAAACTTAAGAGTTTTCACTGAAAGAATGAATAAGAACTTCAGGATTACATCCCAGGAATCACAGCTTCGGTTGGAAAGGTAACTTTCCTCCAGTCAACCTACTGGCTTTATGAATAAATATTTAAGTGTACTTGTTTTGCGGTACCTGTTAGTTATTAAGGTCAGTTCATTGAAAATAATTGTGCTCAGTGCCTGCAGGAATGTATCATTTTCCAAAAAGCAGCAATGCTTGCATCTGGCAATAAATTGAGACACGCAGTAGCAGTGAGCTAAAAGGATTGGAATTCAACACCCTCTTAAAAATTTGAAAATAAATCTTAATAGGCTAATCAGTCAGCAAGCAAGAGATCATCAAAGAATCAAAGGTCAGGTGAGAGAATATTTTTACACAATGTACATTTGTATCATGTCTGGTATAATAGAGTGCCCCACACAGTCCTCTACAGGAGTCATTATCAAACACTAAACAACATAAGGAGAATTTAATACAGATGACCAAATGCCTGATCCAAGACACACATGCTTTAAGGAGAACTTTGAAACAGGAGAGAGATCTAGAGATGTTGAGAAGCTTAAGGAGGGAATGCTACAGCTTAGAGCCTCATCAGCTAGGGTCCTGGATATTTTGGATTGATAAATTTATGTTCTTTTTCTGTAAGTTGCCATTACCAAATGGTTTTGTTTCCGCTACAGTATTCTGAATAACCTGTTAATGTTTGCTTTTTTAAGAGTAGTACCTCACCAGCTGAAGGCACACGACCTGGTTGAAACCATCTGTGCTCCCATCTCAATCACCACTCTCTGCTGAATTGTTCAATCCATCTACTTCCTGCCTTGCATTACAATGCCCCACTTTCCCAGTTGATACTTATATTTAGAATTCGGTAATATTATCAAAAGAAAAAAACTGTGTAAAATCAGGATCCATGCAAAGTATGTAAATACATATTAAATTTGAAAATGTGTTGTTATCACTGCAAAGGATTTGCTGTTTATTTCTGTCCTGTTCTGATTGCTGCTTGAGACAGCGCTTGAATTGATCAAGGGTTTGGCTTCGGATTCTTGTTCAGTCCCTTTCTAAAACATACAGTCCGGACTTGGAAGAGGAACTAACTGGGAACTCAACAACTTTACATTTGTACAACACCATTAAAATGGTAAAGGTCTCCACACAATATCAGAACGTGAGAAGCAGCAAATAAAACGGAGCATATGAAGCAAGCTTCCTGAGCAAGATACACCAGCAGACATCCTTGGTTCAATGAATGGGAGAAACAGGAAGTCACAAATAAGTTTCTTATAACAACCCCGATGGAATGAATGGCAGGCTGAATTGCCATGGTGAAAGTGATCCTTGACAAAGGCTCAGGAAAAGCCAGAATGCCGGCATAGCTGAGTTCCAACACCTCAGTCTTCATATAAACCCCTTATGTACTTCTGAAGATACATACAAATGCTGCACATTATCAAGAATATTATCCTAAAGACTAAATGGCAGTATAATCACCTTCAACTGAGAGAATAAGCAGTCTATTGCTTGGGTTCAGGGAGCTGAAGACGGCGCTGACAATGTTCAAGTGAAGAAAATCAGTGATGCACTGGAGATCAGTGCAGGATGTACACAGAGATCTGAGATAGCTGAGAGCCACCATTCAAGAAGATGACGGCTGATCTTCTCCGACAAATCTGACTTTTCTCCCTCTCTCCAAATACCTTAATTCCCTTCGTATTCAAAAAATTCTATCAACATCTGTCATATACTGAATGACTGAGCATCTACAAATCATTAGGACAAGAGTATTCCAAAAATTCACAATCCTCTTGATAAAATGTAAGAAAGTTAACATAACAACAAGGGAGGTTTATCTTGTTCTTGCTTGTCAATGTTACAATTATGAATAGAGAGATAACCACACCCAATAATGTATAGCCACAATCATTTTCCATATTATTTCTCTTTATTGGCATTCTTAAAACCTTTTTCATCAAAGCTTGGATTATCTTAGCTGACCTTTCTCACAAGCATAAATGAAATAACAATCAAAATTCCTCTTGCTCCTTATAAAGTCAGTCGTATTATTTTGTTCATTTATGGGATGTGGGCATCGGGCGAACAGCATTTACTGCCCATCCTTATATTTTGTTAAACCAAGTGACCTGCTAGGCTATTTCAGAGGGCATTAAAGAGTGACCCATATTGCTGTTCCTCTGGAGTCATGAGGGGACCAGGTCAGAATGGACTGGATATTCAAAGCCTGATCGAATCTAGAATGGAGATGGGTGGGCAGAAACATTGCTGTGGAAGACAGACATGTCAGCCGGGCCTATTTTCAAAGATGTGAATGCTGGGTAGAGGTCGTATTGGGAGGTAGGTCTGCTCTGTTTGCTAAAATACAACCAGTAAAACGAAGAGTCTCCAGGCATGGGAGGCCCAGTAGTCCATACCAAGTAGATATTTTAATATTTAGGTATTAATCAATGCTGTTTGGAGATATTATTACACACCTCTGCAGCAGGTGGGACTTGAACCTGGGTCTCCTGGCCCAGAGGTAGAAACCATACCACTGCATCACTCATCGTCTGCAGTTACGGTCACGGGTACCCTGTAGAGGGGTTCCTCCTCCACAATGGTGGTTTAGTGGCGACAATCATTCTTAATTTCAACAATTTTAAAAGTGAAGGAGTACCTTCATCCCAAGGTGCCCACTTACCTACATTGGTAAGCTGCTGTTCTTTCAAAGTTGAATGGTCTCCAATTGGTCCTTTAGCAGCAGGAGCCCACTATCTTTGATTGAACACCGTGCATGCTCTAAGTCTATTAATTGATCTTTCCTCCCAAACTCATGACATGGATGTCATATAATCCTACATGTCCACCGACATTATACCAACATTGGGGTTCTAATCTGAAAATGGAAGTTCATTCTGCTGAGTCATTCCAACATAAGTGGCTTCTACTAAGGATGTCCTGGTATGATAGTGGCCTGGGCCTCTAAAATTGCAGTTCAGAGAAAATAAGCACTGGGAATAGTGTCCAGGAGGATTGTGTCCACAGGCAATGAGACCCCAAGGCAAGAGAAAGCCACACACCTCCACAGGAGCTGGCAGTCGCATCAGTTTCTGAGAAGTGAAGTAGCTGAGATGTTCTTGTCTGGCTAAATCCAGCAAATGAAATGCCCTTTCTGTGAACTGTAGGCACCAAAAGGACACAAATCCTCTGCAATGCTGTAGCTGCCCGGTTTCCTACCGACAGAACCCTGAGCGTCAGGTATCCTTATTGGTACATATTGGATGCATTAGCTTCTAAAGTGTCCTCATACTTTTGAGTTAACTTACAATCTGTTTCCACATGATTAACGTGCGTGACTTGCACACCAACTGCAACCAAGATGAGTAGGTGAAAAAAAGAACTATTTCCTGGACTTTCGACATGTCACTCTCAATTTAGACATATAACAGCCAGTGATTGACTCAAGGGGGCGGTGGGGAAGAGATCTTTGTCCAAGTTGTCCTGGAATGCGTCTTTACAAAGAAGTCTTCAAGAGAAATTCAATCGTTTTTGCTGATGCTTGTCTCAAGTAGCTCCAGTTTTGATGCTCTCATGCTGTTGATTTTGTCTCCGACTGGTATTTTTATCTAATGCTGCAATTCTTGTGTCACCTACTGTAATAGGAGAAAAGGGGAGTGGCTATTGTTGTATTGAAAATCCAAAAGACTTTTATTACATCCAGCTATTATATACAAACATTTCATTCCTCAAGCAGTCAAGTGTCTAAGTTAATATTAAGCTGTTAGGTTAAAACAAAGAAGCAAGCTTCCAGTAGACTGTCATGCTTCAAGGAATCTGAGGTAGCATGGAGTATGAGAGTATATAACATCATATAACTTGTTATCGTTCAGTAGTGATATCATGAGCATGTCGGTTAAAGGCATACCAATGTACCAACTCTGACAATAAAACAATATACACTAAGTTAAACATAAATTGTGGCTGAATGACCATCAACATGGTGAAAAGTGTCTTTGGTTTGTCCAAAACTGCTGGTCTTCCTGCACAAACACTGTTCACGACTGAATGTTGCAGACTGGCACTTTTCAAGATCCAGGACTAAATGTCGAAGGGTACACGAAAGCTTGGAACAAGCACTGCAAAGAAGCTATCTGTGAAAAGGTAACCATCAAAAATCTTTTACTAACTATTTATGGCAGGGCTAGTTTCCTCCTAGCAGAAGGGAAGTCTGTTGTTGTCTAGAAATCTGTGCAGATTGGGACAGTTCACATTGTAGAATCTTCAGAATGTGTACAAGTTTCCTGGCTCTCAGAGCTGAAAATTAATCCTGGCACTCAAAGTAAGAAAGAAGCCTCTAGGCCATCAAAATTAGAAAAGGTCAGTAAAGAAGGATAACACAGCACGGAGGAACATAGCAGGCCAGGCAGCATCAGAGGAGCAGGAAAGCTGACATTTCGGGTTGGGACCCTTTTTCAGAAATGGGGAAAGGGGAAGGGGGCTCTGAAATAAATAGAGAGAGGGAGGTGGGAGTGGGGAAGGTAGGTGGGATGGTGGTATGGTGAATGCAGGTAGGCAGTGGTGACGATTGGTCAGTGAGGTGGAAGGAGTGGACAGGTGGGAGAAAAGACGGACAGGTCAAGGAGGCGGGGACAAGAGGGAGGGTTGGTCATGGGATGAGGCCGGAGGTGGGGAGATTTTGAAACTGGTAAAGTCCACATTGAGACCATTGGGCTGTAGGCTCCCAAGGCGGAATATGAGGTGCTGCTCCTCCAGTTTCCGGGTGGCATCGTTGTGACACTGGGGGAGGCCCAGGATGATCATGTTACCCAGGGGAGTGGGAGGGGGAGTTGAAATGGTTTGTGACCAGAAGGTGTTGTTGTTTGTCGTGAACAGAGCGCAGATGCTCTGTAAAAAGGTCTCTGAGCCTTCACTTAGCCTCACCGATGTAGAGGAGGCCTCATCTGGAGCAGCGGATGCAATAGACCACATTAGCGGATGTGCAGGTGAACATCTGTCGGATGTGGAAGGGTTTTTTGGGTCCTGGGATGGGGGTGAGGGGGGAGGTGTAGGGGCGGGTGTAGCACCTCCTGCGGTTGCAGGGAAAGGTGCCGGGGATGGTGGGGCTAGCAGGGAGTGCAGAGTGGATGAGGGAGTGGTCCCTATGGAAGGCAGACAGGGGTGGGGAGGGAAATATATCCTTTGTTGTGGGGTCAGATTGCAGGTAGTGGAAGTGGCGGAGAATGATGTGTTGAATCCGGGGGTTACTGGGGTGATCTTGGAATCAAACGCAGTGGAGGCAGAGGAAGTGGCTCCCTAGATGGGTGTTCCACTCCCAAACATCCCAGATGGCCTCGTATTTCAAGGACCATAACTTCCCCCCTTCAGTGGTCGAAAATGATCTCGACCGCATCTCTTGTGTTTCCCGCACCTCAGCCCTCACACCCCCTCCCCGCAACAAAAACAAAGATAGAATCCCCCTTGTCCTCACATATCACCCCAGTAACCTCCGTATTCAACACATCATTTTCCACCACTTCCGCCACCTGCAATCTGACCCCACAACAAAGGATATATTTTCCTTCAGACCACTATCTGCCTACCGTAGAGACCACTCTTTCCGCAAGTCCCTCATCTGCTCCACACTCCCCACTAGCCCCACCCCCTCCGGCACCTTTCCCTGCAACCACACAAAGTGCTACACCTGCCCCTACACCCTCCCCCTACCCCCATCCCAGGATCCAATAAAACCCTGCACATCAGACAGATGTTCACCTGCACATCCGCTAATGTGGTCTATTGCATCCACTGCTACAGATGTGGCCTCCTCTACATCAGTGAAACCAAGCAGAGGCTCAGACACTGTTTTGTGGAGCACCTGCGCTCGGTTTGCGATAAACGACAATACCTTCCGGTCGCGAACCACTTCAACTCCCCCTCCCACTCCCTGGGTGACATGTCCATCCTGGGCCTCCTCCAGTGCCACAACGACGCCACCCGGAAACTGAAGGAGCAGGACCTCATATTCTGCCTTGGGTGCCTACAGCCCAATGGTCTGAATGTGGATTTTACTCGCTTCAAAATCTCCCCACCTCGGCCTCATCCCATGACCAACCCTCCCTCTCGTACCCGCCTCCTTGACCTGTCCGTCTTCTCACCCACCTATCTGCTCCTCCCACCTCACTAACCAATCCCCACTACTGCCTATCTGCACTCACCTATCACCAACCCACCTACCTTCCCCAACATCACCCCTCCTCTCTCTATTTATTTCAGAGCCCCCTTCTCCCTTCCCCATTTCTGAAGAAGGCCCCAACCTGAAACGTCAGCTTTCCTACACCTCTGCCTGGCCTGCTGTGTCCCTCCAGCTCCACACTGTGTTATCTCTGACTCCAGCATCGGCAGTTCTTACTGTCTCAAAGTAAACAAGGAAAGAAGATAGGAGTTGTACAGCGCCGAGACTGAGTTTTCATAAAGGATATTGTGGGAATAAGATTAAGTCTTACTTTTGCTAATAATGTGAGATCTTTCTAAGCTATCTCATAAGTATAAGGTTTTGTTTTTCTTTTGCTGTTAATTTATGTAATAAACTTGTGCTCTTTTGTAACAGAATATTGGCAGCCTCAAGTGAATATGATCAGTTACTAACCACTACAATAACTGAATTGCAAAAATAAAATTTATGGTCTATCAAGTCAGATTTCTCTCTGGAATTTGACTTGTCCAGAATTGGCATCAACTAGGATCATAACAATTAACTGCAAATGTAAACATAAGAAGTAGCACACAGTACTGTAAGAAACCTGCAATCTGAATATCCGTGCAATGTATTTTCATAAATTTTATGAATAAAGTATAATTTTAGAAAGAAAAAGGGGGAGAGATATGTATTATTGAAAATTTCTTGGTAGCATATAGAGAAGTAAGGCACTGGCTCGAGAAGCTTCGGTGAGCAGCGGCTCAGCCAAAAGTACAGGTAAGCTCAGGTTAAGTCCTTTTAACTTTCCTCTTTTGTCTTAGAGCATTTGAGATGGTGGCTATGGCAGTGGCATGCTCTTTGTGCAGGATGCTCAAGGAGAGATCCATCATCCCTGATGAGTACCGACCTGTGGGAAGTGCCCAGGCTGCAGCTCCTTGGAGACCATGTTAGGAAGCTGGAGCTGGACCTGGATGCACTCAGGATCATCCAAGATGCTGAGCGCAACATTGATAAGAGGTTTAGTGAGGTGGTCGCACTGATGATGCAGGCAGAGAGTAATTGGGTGACCACCAGGTCAAAGGGGGTAGGCAGAGAGTGCAGAAATCCCCTGTGGCCATTCCCCCTGAAAACAAGTATGCCATTTTGTTTACTGTTGGGGGAGGAGGTGGGGATGACCTTTCAGGGGAAAGCAGCAGTAGCCAGGTTGGTGGCACTATGAATGGCTCTGGGGCACAGTGGGAAAGGCTAAAGTAAACAAGACATTAATGATAAGAGATTCATTAGTTAGGGGCTTCATAGATTCTGTGGCCACAGGCTGGAATCCAGGTTGGTGAGTTGCTTCTCGGGTGCCAGAGTCCAGGATGTCTTGGAACGACTGTAGAATGTTCTCCGGCGGGGTGGGGGGGGGCGGGGGGGGAAGGGGGTGGAGGCGGGGGTTTGGTCAGCAGTCAGAAGTCGTTGTGCACATTGGCACAAATGACATAGCTAGAAATAGGGATGAGGTCCTGCAAAGTAATTGTAGAGAGCTAGAAAAAATGATTAAAAACCAGGACCTCGATGGTGGTAATCTCTGGATTAATTCCAATGCCATGTGCTAGTGAGGGTAAGAACAGGAAGGTATGGCAGATGAATGCGTGGCTAAAGAATTGGTGCAGGAGCCAGGGATTCATATTCCTGTATCATTGGGATCTTTTCTGGGCGGAGGTGACCTGTCCAAGAGGGACAGGTTGCACCTGAACTGGAGGGGAAACCAATATCCTGGCGGGCCAATGTGCTAGCACTACAAGGGAGGGTTTAAATTAAATTGGCAGGGGGAGTGGGATTCTCAACAGCAGGGAGGCATGTCCAAGGCTGGAAGGAATACAGTAATTAGAAATAGAAAATTGAAGAGACAGGTCAGACTGGAACAGGACTGGGAACGAGGAATGCTATTGGATTAAATTGCATCGATTTCAATGCAAGAGGGCTGACAGGTAAGGCCAGTGAGCTCAGGGTGTGGATAAGTACGTGGATCTGGGATATTGTAACCATTACAGAAACATGGCTAAGGGAGGGACAGGACTGGCAGCTTAATGTGCCAGGGTACAGGTGTTTTAGGTGAGACAAATGTGGAAGAAAGAGGGGAAGGGGAAATTGCATTTTCATTAAGGGGGAGTATCACAGCAGTAGTCTGAGATGCAATAACTGAGAGATCATCCACTGAGGCTTTGTGGGTGGAGCTAAGGTATAAGAAAGGGATGGTAATGTTATTGGGGTTGTATTATAGGCCCCCAAATAGTCAACAGGAATTAGGGGAACAAATATGCAAGAAGACTGGGGAGACTTGGAAGAGCAATAGAGTTGTCATTGTGGGGGATTGTAATTTTCCTAACATAGACTGGGACTGCCATAATGTTAAGGGCTTAGATGGAGTGGAATTTGTTAAATGTGTCCAGGAAAGTTTCCTCAAGCAGTATATAGAGGGTCTTACTTAGGAAGGGGAAAAACTCAACTTGACTGAGGTGACAATGGAGGAGCACTTTAGGGCCAGCGACTATAGTTCTATTAATTTTAAAATAGTTATGGAGAGGGACAAAACTGGTCCACAGATTCAAATCCTAAATTTGGGCAATGTGAATTTTGATGGAATTAAACAGAAGCTTGCAGGGGTTGATTGGCGTAGTTTGTTTACAGGAAAAGGGATCTCTGGCAAGTGGGAGGCCTTTAAGAGTGTGATAGCCAGAGTTCAAGGTCTATATATTCCTGTGAGGGAGAACGGCAAGGTTGGCAGATGTAGGGAACCCCTGGATTATGAGAGATATTAAGGCTTTGACCAGAAAAAGAAGGAGGCATGGCTCAGGTACAGGCAGCTGGGATCAAGGGAATCCCTGGAGATGTACAGAGTTTACAGGAGTTTACTGAAGAAGGAAATCAGGAGGGCGAAAAGTGGACATGAGATAGTTTTGGCTGAGAAGATTAGGGTGAATCCAAAGAGATAATTTATGTATATTAAAGGAAAAAAAATAATTAGATAGACAGTAGGATCCCTCAAAGACAATAACAGACATGAACGTGTGAAACCACAGGAGATGGACGTGGTACTCAATGAATATTTCTCCTTTGTGTTTACTGTGGAGAAAGACATGAAGACTGGGAACTTGAGAAAGTTAGTGGTGATATCTTGGGGACAGTCCATATCACAGTAGAGGAGGTATTGGAAGTATTAGAATATACGAAGGTGGATAAATCTCCTGGTCCTGACCAAATATATCCAAGAACCCTGCAAGAGGCTAGAGAAGAAATTGCAGTGGCCCTGGCTGATATACTTGCAGCATCGTTAGCCATGGGTGAGATCCTGGAAGACTAGAGGATAGTGAATGTTGTGCCCTTATTCAAGGTGGACAACAAAGAAAAATCTGGGAACTATAGACCAGTAAGCCTAATTCTCTGGTAGGTAAGTTACTTGAGAAGATTCTGAGGAATTAGATATACATGCATTTGGAATGACAGGGTTTGGTTAGGTGTAGTCAGCATGGCTTCATGCGTGGGGGATCTTGCCTCACAAATCTGTTAGAGTACTTTGATGAAGTGACCACGAAGGTTATGATGGCAGTGCTGTAGATTTCAGTAAGGCCTTTGATAAGGTTCCACATGGTGGGCTGCTCTTGAAGGTTAGATCACATGGAATCCAGGGACAGCTGGCAAATTGGATACACAATTGGCTTGATGGTAGGAAGCCGAGTGTAATAGTGGAAGGATGCTTGTTGAACTGGAGGCCTGTGACTAGTGGTGTGCCTCAGATATCAGTGCTGGGCCCATTGTCATTTGTTTTCTATGTCAACGATTTGGATGAGAATGTACAAGACATGATTAGTAAGTTTGCGGATGATACTAAAATAGGCAGTATCGTGGACAGTGAGGAAGGTTATCAGAAATTGCAGCAGGATCTTGATCAGCTTGTGAAGTGGGCCAATAGATGGCAAATGGAGTTTAATTTAGATAACTGTGAGGTGTTGCATTTTGGAAAGTCAAATCAGGGTAGGAATTTCATGATGAATGATAGGGCCTTGAGGAATTTTGTGGAAGAGAGGGACCTTGGAGTTCAGGTGCACAGTTCTCTGAAAGTGGAGTCACAGATAGACAGGGCAGTGAAGAAGGCTTTTGGCACATAGGACTTCATCAGTCAGGGCATTGAGTATAGAGGTTGGGAAGTTACGTTACAGTTGTACAGGACATTGGTGAGGCAGCAGTTGGAATATTGTGTTCAGTTTTAGTCACATTGCTATAGAAAGAACGTTATTAAGCTGGAAAGAGTGGCTAAGAAATCTACAAGGATGTTACCAGGGCTCAAGGGATTGAGGTATAGGGAGAGGTTGGACAAGCTAGGACTTTTTTCTTTAGAGTGGAGGAGACTGAGGAGGGATCTTATAGAAGTGTATAAGATCACGAGAGGCATGGATAGGGTGAATGCACTCAGCCTGTTTCCCAGGGTTGGGGAGTTGAGGACTAAAGGGCATCAGTTTAAAGTAAGAGGGGAAAGAATACATGGGAACCTGAGGGGCAACATTTTTCCACAGTGGGTGGTACACATGTGGAATGAGCTGCTAGCGAAAGTGGTTGAGTCAGGTACATTAACAACATTTAAAAGACATTTGGACAAATAAAGAATAGGGAAGTTTTCGAAGGATATGGGCCAAGTGCAAGGAAATGGAGTTAGCGTGGATGGACATTTTGGTCGGCATGGACTAGATTGGGCCGAAGGACCTGTCTCCATGCTATCGGACTCTATGACTGTCTCCCTGAACAGAAGCTCTGCCACTCCAATGTACCCACCATCTCGTGATGCTGCACATTTAATCTCCCTTATGTTACACTGATGCAAATTAAACCACACTCACTCCTTCTCTTATGCCTTTAGTGATGTTAAGTTAAATCATTTTTTTTGTTTCTGCCTGCTCCCATCCTTAATTTCTAATCAATTTGCTTCTGTTGCTTTGATGATGTATGTACAATTGCAGGTAAAGATGAATAAGACAAATAGGATTTAAATGTACTGAAGTTGTAAACGTGCCGTGTATATTCGGAGCAGGAAGTGATGTATTTTAACTACTAGAGTGGACCTCCAGGGGTGAAAGTTTAAATTGACATTGACCTGGTTAGTGATAACCGAGCGTGCTGAGAGCAGGTTGATTAGAGCAGCACTTGTTTGTTCAGATTGGCCACAGATGAAATAATGTGTTGGTGATGTTGCAGATACCTTGTTGGTTTATCTCCCATTCTAATCAGGATGGATCGCCCTTTAAAATCAGATGTAACATTTATGTTTAGGGTAATGGGAGGGAAAGCTGTGCCAAGATTTTATCGCTGAATCTGCAGCTGCAGTTATCAGGGCGAGCTGTGTACTTGTACTGTTTGATATGCATTTTACATTTCTCAATAGAAGGCCACTGCTGGGAGATGCTGAACGTTTAATGGAGTAAGTGATAGCGAGGCACATAGTGTCACCCACTAACTCAACAAATGACAGCAACAGGGGTGACCTCGATGCCTTCAGGTTGAACTTGCGAATGACACTAGCACGATTATTTCTGCAGCATCCTGCTGCTTATCAAGTGATTATTCTGCTTTAACCATGCATTGGTGAAGTTTTGTTTTAAAAACATGTCTACATATTCTACTGATAGTTGCACTTAGAAGGTCAAGCAGCATCATTAGCACAACCTTGGTGTCTGAGTATCTCTTGGAGAGAACTTCAAACATCCTCAGCGGTCTACACATTAAGTATGAAGTGATAATACATTTAGAATCAGTAGTTTCAGCTTTAATGACTGAAGCAGGGGCATTTCCTGTATTGTAGCCGACAAGCTTTTTAGCGGTCGGTGTATGGGATTATGTTACAGATTTTGGGGTATTTACAATTAATTAAATCTATCTGCAGCACTACAATACATGTCATACTTACCATTAACGGTGTAAGGTTTTATTTGAATAAGGTATCTTGTTTTGTTTCAGCAGCAAATTGTGTTAGAGTCCAGTAACGGCAAGGAAGAAAAGGCAATTCTTTAGCAGGATAATAGATGTGGATCAATGATAATTCTACTTTTGAAGGAGTGAGGCAGGGTTGGGGGGGGGAGAACTAGGAGAGGGGGGTTGGAGAAACAACTTATGGGTCTTTCTTAGAGCTTAATTCTACACTTGTCATTCTTAATGATTCCTGCACCCTGTGGCAGAGTTCTCCTGCAAATGCTTCAGAAAAGCTTCATTCCATGCACTTCCAAAAAAAAAGGCACATTTTTCTGAGATAAAATAAATAGCTATCATTGATTTTGAGAAGTAAAAACAAAACAAAATGTCCTTTCCTGTTGCTTTTGCTTTACACTTATTCTACAATATTGTTGGGATTTTTCTGGGAAGCAGAAACAGCCATTGCAGCTGGTGCCATCCCCAGTGAGATAGCTTCACACATACACACAACTTAACACAAACTATATCATTAACACAATTTCTTATTTGGCCTTTAACTGACCAAGACAGAATAAAATATAACTCTGCCACTCTAAGCTCAATCCAAGAACATTTTGAATTTTGTTTTAATTCAAGCTTAAATTTGTAGGTTAGCCGCAATGGGCTTAACCTGATTGTTTAAACATAGATCTCATTTGATGATCACCCTGTATCTTTATTAAGCCTGCCTATTTATCTTGTGACCTTGGTCTGCACATCACCCACTGATCAGAAATCCATAAGTATATATAATGACAATAAAGTTCACTTAAAGATGAATTGCATTTTGGAATATCAGGGCAACAGTCCACAAGGCAGTGACAAGGACTACATGCAGGAGATGGGGGAATACTGGACAATACTGGAAGGCAAAATGTGTGCAAATTCCACCATTTGTAATAATGTATGTGGCCCCTTACATAATTACGTAATGACTGGCTGAAGATTTATATTCCTTGGATAGGTATAATTAGACAACCGCAAACCCATTTGACCATGTCGAGATGAAGAGCTCTTCTGCTTTTTGTTTCAGCAGATGAATCAATACTCACACGTTTTGCCACTGTTGAGTGAAATTGAGGAAATGAAAATCTGATAATTTTGCTCTCTCTGCAGTCTAGACGGAGCAGAGGAGTTTTGTGTTTGACAGGAAGATCTATTTCTAGCTCCTCAAAGGCTAATGTCAATTTTTAAACTGCTGGCAAAATTGATTTTCACTTTTTTTTAAAGTGTGCTTTATCAGACATATTCTTCACTAAACCTTGTAAAATTACATCTTTGTTCCTCAAGCTTAGGTAACTTTACATTTCAATACATTTCACTGTTTAACAGTTTGCATTGATATAGTGAGTTTCTAACAGCATTCACGGAATACATTATCTTTGTATCATGGTTTCACACTGAGATCAGCCAGATTTGGAATATCGGCTTAAATTGATATTTATTATAAAGGGTGGGAAGCATAATTTGCTGTTCAGGACAGCTGAATGGTGTGATTTGATCCATTTAAATCCACTTGATAGAGCCTTTACAGGTTGAGTTAACTTGTCAGATCTGGACAGACATTAAGATGATGACTTGAGAACTGACGACTGCATGCCATTGTTTCATTAGTGTCCATGCTCTGAGTTAAGCACACCAACTGCTATTGAAAGTCATGGCTGTTAAGTTTATAAATTCAATACCAACTTCATGTTTCTCTGCCAGTGTGCCAGTAACTGTGTTATACTGTGGGCTTGATTTTATCTCTGTACACGTGGGTGAACTTTGAATTTTGTTCACAAAGCCCAATTGCAACTCTGTGGGGTGCTATGGAATGCACTCTCTCTATTAAAGGCAGTAAGTAAACCGCCATTGTCACAAGTACTTACTGACAAAATCTTATATTTGAAAGAAATTGAGAAAATTGAATTGTTTGGTTCTTGCCCTATTTTCTGAATTCTGTCTGTAGATTTTTCTGTCTCTCTACCACTTGCTCCTCCTTTAAAATGCTGTTTGTAATCTATCACTTTGACCAAGCTTAATGTCTCCTTTTGTTGCTCAGTTGCACATTGTGTTTCATATCACTTCTGTTAAAATGCCTTGGCCTGTTTTCACTAGGCTAAAGGCACTGTATAAATACAAGTGCTAGTTGTTATTTTACATAATGAATGAGCAGAAGATGGAAGAAGGGAGATGAAAGTGCCCCTTTGCAGTATGCAGGGAATTTATATACTTATGGAAGATTAAGTAAACTACTAAATTGCATTAGGTTGCTTACTGCAATAGGTGAGTAAGTTATATCAGCCTAATCCTCATTATTAACAGTGATAACCTAAAGTTGCAGTGGCTTTATTCTGAACCTCTTCATTCCTCCTTTACATTCTGAACCATCTGCCATTATGCTCTTGCCCTCTATAATTATCTTCGATAAAAGGTACAGTTCAGAATCTTTTCTGCTCATGGGGCTGTTGTCGCCCTCCACACTGGCTTCCTACTCCTCTTCATCTCAACCTATCTCTCCCTCCTGCATTTATCTGGTGTCGCTTCGAAAGCATCTGTGCTGCTCACTCTGACTACTCTTTACAGCAGCAGCTTCCACATTCTAGTCGATTACAGCTTGGGACTTGCTCTCGAATTCTCTACGTTAAAAAATTCTCCTAAAGAAGCCCATCACTTTGAATATCCACTTAGTATCTTTCACTTCTGGCATGACATCCAAACGTTCATTATTACAAATGATGCCAGGACATAAATTGCTGAAACAATTTATTTTTCAGATACCCCCTTAAGTTCAAGGCGTGGTGTATACTTGAAATCATTCTAGAAGTGCTTTGACTACAGCAAAGGATGTCTGTCAAGTGCATGCGGCACTGTTGGAGCTGTCGCAAAGCACATTAATGGCCCCTAATAGATAAAAAAAAGTTACAAATGATCGTGTTGACAAGGCCAGAAATAATCACGCACCCAATATTTAGAGGCAGCACTTGGATTCTTTTTGTAACTGAACTGTTTCTTTGTTACACAGTAGGGGGTGAGTTGTGCTTTGCAATGAGCCATTTCATCAAATTGACATTGAAGTATTTGACAGAAACACACACACAGGGTTCACTGCGACCGTGCGTTGCGTAAGTTCAGATATAGCCTCTGTTAGGCAAGGTCGAGTGTGGTTCTTGTTAAAACTATAGAGTCGAAACCCTTCTGTCATTGTAGGTGCTGGAATTACCAAAAGCCCCTAAGGTAGCTTTGAGCAATTGAGACCCCCAATAGTGAGGGGCAGTGGATTGTTATTAAAAAAAGTAACACTAAAGAAAATATTTCCTTTCAAGTGTGGTCTAAGAAGCTTAGGATTAAGTTATGGTGGCAGCTGTTTCAAGGGTTCGTTTGAGATTACTTCTCCTGTTTAAATGAAACAACCGTGAATCGTGATTTAGTTTTGTTCCATCTCTCTGGTTATGTTTAAAACAATATTTGACACAGAAGAAATAGGAAGCATTTTTCCAGGAAAGTGATCGCTGAAATAAGGAGCGTGTC
>JAHRHZ010000051.1:19068263-19118263 GCA_024137785.1 Ginglymostoma cirratum | reverse complement strand
CTTCCAACTTTTTGTGTCCATTTTAAAGTGTAAAAGCTGAAGGTCTGTATATTTGGGACCTGATAATTAATAAAAGGGGAAGCAAATACTGTTAGTAATGATCAATTTCATATTTTCTGGCACTAACTGATGATTTATAACAGGTTCCTCAGTGGGTCAGTGACATATTTGATCATTCAGTGTGGTGCTACTACATTCAATCGAAATATCTGTGGTTTGTGAACTCAATTGTAACGTTATAACATTTGGGATGTCACCACTGATCTCAGCTCTCAGTAAGTAGGACAGGGCGAAGAAAGCTCATCCAGGGATTCTGTAAAGCGTCACTTCTGGTGGTTATGTGGTGGAGATGTACAATTTGTGATGACTGTAGTTGACAACAGAACTCAGGTATATTATTCTGATCTCTATCATTGAATAAATTGTAAGCATTAACTTCTTTAATTAGCACATTAAGTTAGCAAAACTGGTCTTGCAGTATTTAACTGGCACTTAGCAGTTGATCTTTCACCATGCCAGTCTTCATTTTTCGTTGATTTTCAAAATATTGCCAAGATTTCAAAAGTCAAGCCAAGCAAAAGTTGACAATGTGATAGGGTAATGAGTTTCCATAGAATAACTATTGTGAACTTAGTGGAATTAGACCAGGTGCAGGGAAAATTTGGCTGCCAATTCATTATGAGCCATTTAACACTGCTGGTAGAGACCAGTTTCACCCCTAAGAATGGTCACTCAGGGGAGGAACAGAAAATAACCAGTGCTTGTGCACTAGTTTACCTCTATCAGTGAGAAGAACAAGGGAAGAAATTGAATGAGGAAGTGGAGAATTCAGCTGCCTCCACTTGTTTTTGGTTTACGTTGACCTATTAATATTCATACACTTTTTCATTAGTTTGTACTCCTTTGCAACTGGGTCAGTTACCAGACCACATGGGTATTTGAGAACTGAGGCCCACATTTCTACTGCCAAACTTCAATTATCAGTATTCCAGCCATTACAGGTCTTTAGACATGTCATGTGATCAGGGAAATGTGAGTTGGGTATCTGCAGTGGAGATTCAATCTTTGCATCATTCCTGGACTCAATGTTTTAATATTGCATGACTTAATAAAACAGGCATCATCTGCTTGGAAGGGAACATCGTAATTTATAACAGAAATCTGATTAGGGAACAGGAATAGGAAGAAAGCATTCAAAACTAAACAAAGGATACCAGGAGATGTTTTCAAAAAAAAACACAGGGTGAAGCGTGTTCAACTTGTGGCCATTCTTGCGATCTTTTGATGCGTGGTTTAAAGTAGCTGCTGTTTACCAGTCGGGTGCATCGGATTATATGACCCTGGGATCATTCTGCACTAATGTCACCACATGTTGAATTAACCTAACAGGTGTTTTATTTGTCATTTCTCATGATGCTTTCTATACTATATAACTCACCTGAAAAATCATTTATTAATAAAACAGAACTTGTGCGAAATCAATGATATGATCCCCAGTGAAGCTTCTCCATTCATTTTTCATTTATTCTCTTCAGTTTGTACCTTTAATTTCTGGATATTCTAACGTCACACTTTACATTCATCTTACATAATAGCCTGCAGCACTTGAAATAGCAAAATATCTTTCTCTGGGGTACACATACAGAGAGTACATACAATTATATAATGGAAATTCTGTGAAAACAACAAACAGCTTTTCTATCCCTTTTGTTCCCTTTGCGTGATTGATAAGTCACATCTATTGCTGTCACTTTCAGTTGCCAACAGCATATGACACCTTTGAATAGTGCAAGGGCGGCAGAGTTTATTCAAGAGACTCGCTGTGATTTTATTCCAAACATTTAATCAGAACTCACTTTACTATGTACATTGTTGGAAAGAATAGGGACTGAGAAGGGAGTTGATTAGAGGCACGTAAATCCCAGATAACATTGGAAGCTGTTCAAATAACATGTCTACTATTTAGACAATCATCTTAACCCCTCAAATGTGGACATTTTAAACAGATTTATTAAGTAGAGTCTAAGAACATGCATTTTTGTGAAATAATTAAATGAAATATTTCTGCATAATATTTCCATTGTGTTAAATCGTGGTTTGTATGTAACTTGACCAGTTCACTCTTCTTTTGACAAAGTTATAAGCAATTTACACTATTACTAGAAAATGGTTCTAAAGGCAAGAAAAGCTATCTCTGTTTATCCCATTATGCGTAAAGCAAGCCCATTTTATTTAATTTGTATCCTTTATAAATCAACCATGTCAAACTTATTTATTTGGGTTATTTAGGTGGCGACAGTAAATAGTGGTCGAGCCGGCCATGCCCACATCTTAAGAATGACTGAAAATAAATCAGAAGTTTGCTGCATTACAAGACACAGCGGGAGCAGATGGGATGTGGAGGTGAGGCAGGGTAGCATATTCTCATCCTGATGAAGACAGTCTTAGTTACCATCGTTGAAGCTGCGTTCACATGGTCAGTGGTGGGACTGAAACCATTGGTAGCGATGCTGTTCTCATATGTAACCCTCTTTTATACATCTCACAATCTCTTCTGATTTACAATCTTGAGCTGTTTTAAACATGTACTACTTGTCTCCTCATCACTATCCTAGCCCTGTGCCCTTCTTTCAGATACCCATGAACTGACCATTAACAGATAATGGGGGCAGAGCAGAAATCAGTTAGCAACTAACATGTAAGTAGTCGGTGAAGAATTCTGAAAAAGTGTCATATCGGACTCAAAATGTTAACCCTGTTTCTCTCTCCACAGATGCTGCTGAACTTTTTGAGCTTCTTCAGCACTTCCTGTTTTCATTTCAGAATTTCAGAATCCACTTTTGTGCAAGTGTTAAGAATGTGGTTAAGTGTAGTGATAGTCTAGAGGTTTGGGGGAAGAGTGGGTTACCCTTCTTCTTGATAAATGCACATTTAGCTCCAAAATGGCATCACAGGTGCGTGCACACATTTCTGGTGCCAGTCATGCCGGTTTTTTGGAGGCTGCTGTCAAATCAGTGTCATGTAATGATCACCGTCATAAAATATCTACACTCCATGCTTGTGCAAATTCTCTTTGCAAATATGTCAATTCCTCCAACAAATCAGCATGGCTGGCACCAGAAATGTGGGCACACACCTGTGATGCCATTTTGGAGCCTACATGGCACTCGAGGAACATTAAACAGGAGATGTTAGGAGCCAGATTTTGTGATTATCAACTCAGTTGAAAGTGCGAGCAGCACGGGTAGCACTGATGCCTCACTGCCAGGGACCCAGATCTGATTCCAGCCTTGGGTGACTGTGTGGAGTTTGCATGTTCTCCCTGTGTCTGCATGGGTGTCTGTTGGGTGCACCTGTTTCTTCTTACAATGTGCATCTTCAGTGAATTGCCCATGCTAAACTGTCCCATAATGTCTAGGAATCTGCCAGCCAGGTAGATTAGCCGTGGTAAATGCAGGGTTACGAGGATAGAGTGGAGGTCTACGACTGGGTGGGATGCTCTTTGGAGGTTTGGTTCAGACTTGATGGGCCAAATGGCCTGTAAATTCACTGTAGAGATTCTGTGATTCTATGATATATTTATCTATGATTTATTTTAATACTGAGGGGAAGAGGTCATCTAGTGGTATTACTGTTACCTAGTAATATTATTGCTAGACCATTAATCCAGAGACCCAGAGTTTGGGACCTGGGTTTAATAGTGCCATGGCTGATGGTAGAATTCAGTAAAAATCAACAATCTACCGATGACTACAAAACCATTGTCAATTGTTGTAAAAACTGATCCAGTTCTCTAATGTCCTTTAAGGAAAGAAACTGCCATCCTTTCTGATGAAGGGTTTAGGCCCGAAACGTCAAGTTTTCCTGCTCTTATGATGCTGCTTGACCTGCTGTGTTCATCCAGCCCCATGCTTGTTATCTCGGATTCTCCAGCATCTGCAGTACCTTTTATCTCTGCCATCCTTACTTAGTCTGGCCTACATGTGTCTCTCCACCCACAGCAATATGGTTGACTCTTAACTGCCTTCTGGATCATTAGGGATAAGCAATAGATGCTGGTCTAGCCAGTGATGCCGATATCCTGTGAATGAATGTTAAAAATTGGGTGGGGGTTGATAGACAATTCTTTTATCTTGATTAAAGATGCAGTCATTTAAACAATAATGTTTTGTGTTGGTTTTAGTGAAAGGCTCAATTTGAAACTCATAAATTCTGCTTGTAATATTTCTATTGCATCCATTTTAATTATTTTTTGACATTAATAATGCATTGAATGGCAATATTTTGTCTTTGCATTTAGGGCACTATGAAAAACAATTGGGCTCATTATCCTGTTGCTCATTTTCATACATTAGATTCCGCAGATTTTAATTTTAGTGTTGCTGCTGAACCTAAATGATTTTGTTGACAGATTTAAATAACTCTGATTAACTGAGCATTTTATACAAATTGGCCTTGATTACACATACATTGGTGTAACATTGTGAGTGACCTGTTTACTTCAATTGGTGAAATTGCAAATAAAATAAAAACACTCCTGCCATGAATGTTAAATGGGAAGTATTTGGAAAGGACACAAAACATAGCAATACTTAACGTGGAATTGTAAGGTTATAAAATGCAATAATACAGATACCATGTGGTTTATTCGAAAATGGGGGTCATCCAGATTCAGTGTGCATACATTCCCTGGTGAGCACAATCTAAACTTTTATATATAACAGAAAATGGATGTATACCAAGGGGTCTGCAGATTCTGAAAGGAATAAAGATTAACTTTTGGCATCAGAATAGGTATGAGATCTGATGGTGAATGTTCAGTTGCAGGATTAAACAGTCTTTCCTATCTACACAGACCTACTTGATGTTTTGCAGGATTGTTATTTCTGATTTCCAGCACTTACAAGCTGCTTTCTTTTTTCTCGAATAAGCATTGCTTCTATGTTTTCTGATGCTCCTGTGAAATGCCTTGAACTTTTCATTACATTTAAGGTACTTTACAAATATTAGGGCTCTTGTCGCATCGTGGTAATGTCCCTATCTCCAGCCAATGAAGCCCAGGTTCAAGTCCCACCTGCTCCTGAGGTGAATTGTAATATCTCTGAACAGACCTATTCGGAAAATATTTACTGTTTAAGAAAATTTTTTTCCATATGTTCTATATATAATTTGTTGCTTGCTCTTGAATGGGGAAATAGGTTCATGGAGATTCTTCAGAAAGCCAAATGGCAAGGTAGATAGAGTTGGGTTACTGTAATATTTGTCGTCTCCTCTCAATGTCTCCTTTGGAGGCTGTGGGACTTTTTATGACACATGTCAAATATGATTATATGAAGAATTTGAATTACACATAGAAATTTCCATTAAAAAGGATTTACCTTTTCAATAAAACACAGTACCAGTAAAAATTAGGAAATGTAGCAAATGGATAAGAAGGGATAAATGATAATATGTAATAGAAAAGTAATAGAAATTCTGTGACCTATATTTTTATCAATTGGAAACAACTTGCAAAGTCATGTGACTGAACCAATACCAGGATTTTAGATCTGTTTCCGTTGTGTACTCAGTCTATTTTGGATAACGTCAAAACTTTAATCTAAGCAGCATTCCTTTGAAACAGTCTTTTTTCCACTTTTAAATAAATCATTTTTGAAATTGTTATTTTCATGGGACATTGAATTAATTTGCAGAAAATAATAATCTGCCAAATGGGTCAAATCAAACTTAATGATATTTTTAAATCTCATACTTGAAAATTCTGTCAGGGTTCAGACAAGGAGACATTTGTTTTTAATGTTGTATGATAGTTTATTGCTCCTGTGGATGGTACCACGTTAATAGATTGGGTTTGTACAGAGCAGGAAGCTAGTTAGGTGTAACTCGAAAGGCCAGATAACATAGTTAATTATTTTTGGTATAGTGGGTATGGACAGTGTGAGGTTTGCAGTTCCTTTCATACCATTTTTGTTGTCATCTCTTATGTTCGGCCTTTTTCTGATTCACTTTATTTTAGAAGAAATGACCCCCGCGAGAATTGTTGCAGTTTTCCTTACTTATCACACTGAAAATTTTCAACGTCATAAAAGGTGGTAAGGTCATGGTTATGTGATTGGGCTGGTGATTCAGAAGGTCTAGACCAGTAATCCAGAGGTAAAGAGTTTGAATCCTCACCATGTGAGATACAAACTAAATTCAGTTTTTAAACACTGGACTATAATGATGACCATGAAACAGATTTTTGTAAGTGTCCATATTGATTTGTTAATATCTCTGCTCAGGGAAGGAACCTCACCAGTTTATCCTATACATGACACCACTCACAGAGGCATAGAGATCTACAGCAGTTTTGGCCTATTGTGTCCATGCTGGTTAAAAACAACCGCCTAAGCACAGAATCAAAAATGGCCTTAAGCTATTCAGTTCAGGAATTCGCAACAAATACAGGTCGAACCTATGGCATTAATATCCTGAGTATGAGTAGTTCATTCAATAACAATAAGTTCATACTTTTAGGCAAGTTGCTATTTTGTAAGCTACAAGACAAAGAGACATTGTATAAAGTGTGATTGTATTGACAAGTTTTATTCGGACAGTGGCGGTAAAAATACCAGACAATGTGATTGGCTAAAAACCCTGCAGCGGCAGCACAGGAGAAAGGAATGCTTCAGTCTTTGCTGCTCTGCCAGTATTCAAATTTTGCCCATTGCATTTAGTTTTTAATGTTAAATCTTGACAAGATGTTCAGCATAATTTCTGCGTTTTGAGAAACAAGAACCCAGGACCCCATAAAGGGACTACTCTGATTGGTATGGTCGTTTCCGCCAATTATGCAAACTAAAGTTGTCTGCTATTCTCTGCTTGTCACATATCTTTTTGCTGATCTTGTTTGCACTGTATTGAGACAGAAATATCATTCACAACTATTTTTTTCCATGAGCATTCCTACACGTTGATCTGTCTGTTTTCAAAACTAAATCAGAAAATTACTTCTTTTTCCAAAAAGTAATCAGATCACATCTAAAAATTTAATAACCTAATAATTATCCATGAATAATCTGAAATATTTTACTTAATGCAAACCATTTTGCAATTACATATATATTAAGATAATCAAGGATATGGGACAAGTGCAGAAAATTTGGATTAACGTGCCTTTAGTGGCAGTTATGACTGTGCAGATTCAATGGGCTGAAGGGCCTTTTCAGCACTATATGACTCAATGACTCTATGACTCTAATTAGCATGAGATGTGAATCCTGTTTGTTTTTATGCGGAACGTTATTATGGCAAAAGCAAATTCAACAATAACTTCCAAATCAAATCTAAATAAATGAATTGAATGATTTATTTTCACTTATACTTTACAGTGATTAATGCACTAAAATACAGTGAAAAGCTTCGACAGTCGCCACAATCCAGCACCATTTTGAATAGTTTACAAATAAAAAGAATGAAGAGATATGGCTGAAAGGGAATCCATCTTTGTTCTGCCACCTCAGCCATGAGCCCTGAGCTCTGAGCCGTCACCCCACCTTCACCGCCTCGCCGACACCTGCGCCAGACCCAACAGCATTAGAGTCTTCACTCTTCAGATGCCATCTCTTCACCACTGGGCCCACCTCACTGACTCCACCACTTGATGCTGGGTCTTGTGCTGGATCCACACTCGCCCTGCAACCAGGAGCCCCCGGCTCCTGCTGCCTCACCGACATCTGGAGTTTCCGCTCTGGGTCTACCACAACCAGCAGTCCCTGGCTGTGCTGCCAGACCAGGCCGTTATCTCTTCAAGAGTTCCAATCTGGCTGCTGTCCTCCACCATGTCACCTTCTCTGCTGCCGCCGACAAGAAGAAGATGAAAGAGAAAGAAAATGGAAGAAGACGAAGAGAGGAAAAGAGAAGAAGGGAGGAAATGGGGATTGGAAAACTACTTGAAAGGGAAAATAATTTCACAGGGGAATATGGAAAAAGCAGAGGGGCTGAGACTAATTGGGTAGCTTTTTACAAAGAACTGCACAGGCAGAATGGGCCAAATGACCTTCTTCTTTGCTTTAAACATTTAACATTCACATTAAACCTTCAGTCATACCACCACTGAAACAGTGGCAGCAGTGTGTACCACTCACAAGATGAACTGGAGTAACTCACCAAGGCTCCTTCAACAGCACCTTCCAAACCTACCCTCTCTACCACCCAGAAGGGCATAGGCAGCTGATTTATAGGAATGCCAACACCTGCAAGTCCCTCTCCAAGTCACAAACCATCCGGACTAGAAACTATATCTATCCCTTCACTATGACTGTCAAATTTCTGGAACTCTGTTCGTAACAGCCCAGTAGTGTACTTATTTGAAATGGACTACAGTACTTCAGGGAAGGTGGTTCTCCAGCATTTTCTCAATGGCATTTAAGAATGGGCGCTAAATGCTGCCATGGTCAACAATGGCCACATTACATTAAATGATATATTTTTAAAATTTAACCAATGCTTATAATAAACAGGGAGCAGACATCAGTTCAATACAATGTTCATACCATAGCAAAGAGGCACAAAAAAATCTGCCCTTACTCATCTGTACCTTTGGCTCAAATTATTTCCAGATAGATCTGGAAGTCTTCTCGCTTCCAAAGCCATTAAGGGAGTTATCTGAACTTTGAGTGGAGAATATCGCTTTGCAATACAAATTCAACTCCCAATTTATCCTGACATGAACGCATGTAATATAATATGCAGGAGTAAAAGTGGATGAGTTTTGAATACTTTGCTGACATACTGCAGGGAAACTGGTGGCCTAGCTATGCAGCAGGGAGTTCCTTGCACAAAATGCTAGCAAGCTGGAAGATTCTACCCCAACAGGATTCTTAACAGTTTAAATTGGTTGTCTGCCTCCATTCAGCAGGCAGCTACTCAGCCTTGAAAGCTGCCCTGCCAGTGGGACTGAGTAAGGGAGCTGTCCCAATGTGTTTACCCCCTATATTCTGCCCACTGTCTCCCCCCTCAACCCCATCATCTCTCAAGTCACCACCACATAGCCTGTAAAATCTTGCCTATTACCTCTGTTCTGAATAAATTCAGTGCTAGCTGAATGCCCCAGTAGACAGTCTATGAAAGCAGTGAATCATTGAAGAGACTTAGTAGGTGACAGAGTTTGTTCAAGTTATTGGAGTTTTACTGACATAGCTTTTACCAAATATACCTTTTAATGGCAGAGCTTGAAACATTCCTCTATTCGCTTAGTTAAAAGCAAAGTGACTTCCAAATGTTCTTCAGGGGGTGTGCCCTGACATCCCCCACTATAAAAATTTGTGATCTCTGCAGTTCAGCTCCTCTAATCATTTATCAGTTTTTGAAGCTTATGCAGCTGAGCAGTAATCCCTGCAAGGTTCCAATAACTTTTTTGACCAGCAATTCCAAACGTGCCATCATCATCATAGGTGGGCCCTTGCAGGCAAGGATGAATGCCTTCCCCTCTCAGGGTGAATCGGTAGGTGGCTGTACAGACCGATGATCTACCGCAGGTCCTGTTGCACTTGGGGCAGAAGGTGGTTGTGGGAAGGGGTGGGTGGGGTGTTGGTGTGGCAATGTGCTTCTTTTACTGTTTTCGCCTGGCTTCTGCTATTTCTTGATGGTAAGTCTGGAGGTGCTCAATGCCTTCCCGGACACTCCTCCTCCCCTTTGGACAATCTTGGGCCAATAATTCCCAGGTATCTGTGGGAATGCCACACTTTTCCAGTGAGTTCTTCAGTGTATCAATGAAATGCTTCCTCTGTCCACCTGGGGCTTACCTGCTGTTTCAAAGCTGGGCGTAGAGTACCTGCATGGGGGATGTCTACCTCTTTCACTTCTAAAGACTAAGAAGCACCAGTACTTGTGACTGCTGAAGACCTTCAAATGCAACAAGTGTAAAGCAGTAAGATACACCTCAATCATTATAAATGGTTGAGTTTGAATGTCATTTATGTCTGTACATCTCCATATAATTCTTAAGTTTCCTGAATCTATTTTTGTAAGGAATATCTATTTGGTCACAATTATTTCATAATTGAAGTTTTTACATTAAATCATTGAACATTGATGGTGTTTTGTCCGCAACTGCCCTGTGATTAGCTATGAGCTGTTGACAGTCTTTGCACAAGTGAGTGACTAACCTACGCCAGAGCTCAGAGAAATTTCTATCATCTATTCTCAATCCCCAGCACAGGGTAATGACTTCTCTGCTGCCTGTATTTAGTCATACTCCTTCCTTAATATTCTTAATTCTGTTCCTTAATTTAAAAATCCGTGTCAAAATCATTATTTCTTTCTTTGCTGCTTGCTGTGCTGTTATAAATTTAACTCCAAAAAGACATGGATCATCAGCCTGTCAGCAATGATGCAGTAGGTAGTGCCCTCACCTCTGAATCATAGAATACCTACAGTTGGAAGCAGACCATTCAGCCCATCAAGTCCACACTGACACTCTGATAAGCTTCCGACCCAGACCCATCCCCAGCCCCCTATCCTATCCCTGTAACCCTGCAATTCCCACAGCCAATCCACCTAAACTACACATTTCTGGATACTATAGACAAATTATCATAATCAGTCCACCTAACCTGCATATCTTTGGACTATGGGAGGAAACCACGCAGACATGGGAAAATGTGCAAACTCCCCACAGACAGTTGCCTGAGGTGGAATCAAACCCAGGTCCCTGGGGCTGTGAGGCAACAGTGCAAACTACTGAGCCAACATGCCACTCTAAAAATCAGAAGGTAGTGGGTTCAAACTCTACTGTAGACATTTGAGCATGAAAACCTGGCCTGACATTGCAGCACAGTGCTGTCTGAAATGCTGCCTTTTGAAGGAGGCATTAAACGAAGCCCGCACCAACCCTCTCAGGTAGATGTAAAAGATCACATGGCACTATATCAAAGAAGAGCAGAGAATTTTCCCCAGTGTCCTGGTCAATATTTACTTCTGAACCAAAATTAAAAAAACATATGGTTGTTATCATAGATAACACAGTGTGGAGCTAGAGGAACACAGCAGGCCAGGCAGCATCAGAGGAGCAGGAACGTTGACATCCCTCCAGCTCCACACTGTGTTATCTCTCACTCCAGCATCGGCAGTTCTTACTATCTCTATGGTTGTTATCATGTTGTTGTTAGTGGCAGTTAGCTGCATCCAGATTGTTCACCATGTTTTTCTACATTACAACAATAACTTCAAAACTGCTTAATTCATTGTAAAGCACATTGGGAATCCTGAGATTGTGAAAGCTCTGTATAAATGCAAATTGCTCCCTCCCACTATTGTTTTGCTACTTCATTAGCATTAATGTACTTCCGGATGTGATGTTATATCAGGAGCTTGTTTTCTCCAATCAGAGCATTTTGTACTTGGACACAAATGGCATCCCCAATGATCTGATCTACCTGCCTGTTAACTGTTTCCTTCAATTTATGCTTGCTGGCCATTTAAGGCCACTTGCTGCCCATATACTTCAATCTCATTAAGAAATTGTCAACAGACTCACCTGGTTCATACTGCAGGCTTTGTAATTTTTATCAGTGAACCCAAAAGGGAGATTTTGTTGGAGCTATATGTTGAACTTCTCAATAATTTTTGGGAGTTATGATGAAAAGTCACCATACTTGAAATGTTAACTTTGCTTTCTTCCCACAGATGCTGCCAAACCTGCTGAGTTTCGCCAGCAATTTCTGTTTTTGTTTCAGATCTCCGCCATTTGCAATTCTTTGTTTTATTCTCAATAATCTTGTTTGGACACTGGCCTAGCATCAGCTTGAGCACTGTTTTCAATTCTGGGAGTGCTTTAGGGAGGATGTGAAGATAATGGAAATTGTATAGAATAAGATTGAGGAGAATGGTTCCAGGGATCAGGAACTTCAGCAATGAAGATAGATTGGAAAAGTTAGGTTAGCTTTCATTGGAGAAACAAAGAGGTGCTTTGGTAGAGCTATTCTGGACGTGGTTGATGGGAGAGACAGTTCCCACTTATGAAAAGATTGAGAACAGGAGGGCGCAGAGTTAAATTAGTTGGAAAAAGATGTGAAAAAGATTCCATTTCTGAAGAGGGGTCCCAACCCAAAACGTCAACTTTCTTTCTCCTCTGATGCTGCCTGGCCTGCTGTGCTCCTCCAGCTCCACACTGTGTTATCTCAGGAAGAAAAGTTCAACCATGCGAGTGATTAAAGTTTGGAATGAACTGGCTGAGAGCATGGTTGAGATACCTTCAATTGAAGCATTCACAAGGAAATTAGACCGTTAGCTGAAAAGGAAGAATGCCCAGGGATATGTGGAGGAGGTGGGAGAATGACAGTATGTGGGTTGATCATTCAGAGAGCTGGTACAGACATGATAGGCCAAATGGCCTTCTGTTGCACTCTAAGAATTCTGTGATGTTCAGTTGGGGTGATGAATTTGCAGAATAGCAGTCACTTGAATTCGTAACAATCCCTACAATCCAGGAGTAAATTATTGAATAAAATACTTTGATGATTTGACAAGAGCTGTTATATAGTTGCAAGTATTTGTTTTCTTTATCATCTAGCACCCATTTATATAATTTAATGATTAATAATAAATTTTGGTCATGTCAAAATTGCAGCTTTCACTGGTAGATTGAAGAAAACAGATTTTTGTAAAAGTGCAAATGATTCAAAGGAATTTTAAAAACACAGAGGCTGAAAATGGGAAGTGTTTAATAAAATTAATGTGGTAAAGAAAACTTCGATCAATTGTCCATTCTCCTCAATGTGTTCCTCAGGACCTTACAGACTTAAATGGCAGGCAATAGCTTTCATCAGCACGTCTGAAAAAAATTATAGTCAGTAAATAGGATTTCTTTTATTTGAAATTTGTATTGAACAGCGGGGTATCAGATAATTATTTTCATGGTCTGTCAACTTTGTGAACCAAAATTCATTAGACTAATGACTTACCAACAGCAAATCAAAAAAACATCAGCATCACTTGTTTCTTTTAAAAAAAACTTTTCAATGTGAACTTCAAGAGTGCATGTAAGCTATTTCCTCATCTGAGTGACAGTTCCAGGTGTCATGACGTTTAAGGCCCCTATGTCAACAATTGATGTTTACCTATGAGTGTCTTTAATTTAGGAGATCATTCAGTGCTTGTTGAATACCAACAACTGTATTTGTATAGCACCTTTAAGGTAGTATAACAAAGTGGATTGATCAAACCACACTTGATATTAGGCCATACATCAAGGTATTGGTCCAAAAATGTTGACCAAATAATCCAAGAAGGTTTAATGAGCATCTTAAAGAAGATGGGGGAGGTGGCATGAAAGGGAGGTTTAGGGACAGGAGCAATATATTTTTGCTGCTTTTCTAAGCCTTGGACCCATAACTGTGATTTTCTAATTTCCCATTATATCCATTGAATTTGTGTTAAATTACATTAAAGGGCTGTGCATTTGAATCAGGTTTAATGTTTTTCAACAAATCCTTTTCTCATCAGTAGTACCACTCAAGGAGTTCAGTAAATAACCCTGAGTTGCCAGGCTGTGCAGTTAATACTGTTGCATGTTTAGTTTTTGCAAGAGATGGCTCAACACTTTGTAACTGGTCTGTCTTTGAGCTCACATCCACACTTGGACCTTGCAAATGTTTGGCAATTCAAAGTGCTCACTTTAAAAATAGTGAAAACATACAAATACTGGACTGCATTTAACCATACCTTATACTGCCCTTACCAGCCAGGGGAACTTTAAGGATGCATACAAAAGTGAGTGATAATCCTTGAAGATTTTGTTAATGTGTAGCAAACTGACATATTACCATTTAACAAGCCTTTAATCTTTAAACGCAAGACTACATATGCATTTAATGAAATTATAAACAGGAAGAATTTTAAAGATGTAGAACCTAAGCAATGGGAGCATGAGTAGACTACATGATCCTTCAAACTAGCTTTGCTGTTCCAAATGATTGTGGTTTGTCTTCAACTTCATTTTCACACCCACTCCTCATATCCCATTATTCTCTGAGGAATCAAAAATCTGTCTATCCCAGAATTAAATATATGATTGGCAGAATCAACATGGACCTAAAGGGGGAAATCATGTTTGACAAACCTGAAAGAGTTTTTTGGTAATGTTACTCACAGAGTCTTTGAAAGGGAAGCGGTGAGTGTGGGGTATTTCAATTTTTGGACAGCTTTTCATAAACTTTTAAAGGGGAGGTTAAGAAACAAAATTAAAGTGCATAGAATCGAGGTTAATATGTTAGTGCGGATTGTAGATTGGTAAATAAGCAGTAAGCTGAAAGAGGAATAAATGGGTCATTCTCATGTTGGTAAGCTGTGACCAGTGGTGTACCACATGGCTCAGCTTGTGGGTCCCAGCTATTCACAACCTATATCAACGATTTGGATGTGAGGACCAATTATAATATTCAAAGTTCGCAGATGATACAAAACTTGTTGGGAACGTGAATTGTGAGCAGGATATAAAGAAGCTTCGAGATGATACAGACAGGCTGAGTGAGCGGGCAACAGCAGAATAGAAGGATAAGTCCGAAATCATCCATTTAGATATGAGGAACAAGGATACAGAATATTTCTTAAAAGGTGAGAGATGGGAAGGTCTTAATGTCCAAAGGGATCAAAGTGGTCCTCGGTCATTAGTCACTGAAAGCCAGCATGCAGGTGCAACAAACATGTCAGAAGACAAGTGGTATGTTAACTTTTATCACAAGAGCACTTGAGTACAGGAGGGAAGAAGTCTTGCTTCATTTACGTAAAACACTGGTGAGACCGCTTCTGGAATATTGTGTCAAATTCTTAAAGGGATAGACAGAGTAAATGCAGAAAGGATGTTTCCTCTGGCTGTGGAATCTATTCTGGGAACACAGAGTCAGAATACAACACAAGCCATTTAGGACTGCAATGAGACAAGAACTTCTACCTTTAGAGGGTCGTGAATCTTTGCAATTTTCTACCTGAGAGAGCTGTGGAAGTTCAGTCATTAGGTAAGTTCAAAACAGAGATTGATAGATTTCTAGTTTCAATGAGAGCAAGGAACACGGGGATAATATGAGAATATGGCATGGCAGTAGATGACCAATTATGATCTAGAATGGCAGAGGAGGCACGAAGGTTTGAAAGTCCTACCCCTGCTCCTGTGTTCCTACGTTCCTAAGGCAGACAGGTCGTAGTTTCAATGTGCCATATGAAAGAATTGACACCTAGAATTTTACAACAAAAGGGGATAGAAGGGATACAGTGCATAGCAGATCAGTGTATTTTAGGAGTTGCAGCCACATCTTTTACAGTCCAAGGTGCAGTAAGCATTGGTGCAATGATAACTTAGGAAGAGGATCAGCAGTAGTGAAATGAGAGATGGGAGGTTGAGTATCTCAAAAGGCAGACCACAAGATTCAAGTTTATCAAAAGAGAAGATGTCAGATTCTCTTCTCCCTTCATATCAGTGTGTAAATGAAAGACTGGGATCATGAATTGAATGGAAACCTCAATGATACCCAACTCATTTCATGCCCAGTACAATTCCCAGCAGTAGAAAAAATGACAGTAGAAACAAAAGTAGACAGACGTTTTGTTTAAATATTAAATTGAAGATATATTTTCCCTAATGAAATAAAGTCACTATAGCCCCACGTTCATATTAGAGTGAGATGATTGGTGGTGAGTATAAGCTGAGGGTCATGCTATCAGTGTCACTCTGCAAAGCAACCCAGCTATCCAGCCAACTGAGCTAACTGACATCCAATATGTCCAAATGGCTCATGCAGGGTGTCCCAATTTACACAGAGCCATGGAAAAACTGGATCAACACTGCTAGGTGACAGGAAATATACGCAAGAGTATACAAGGGACACAGTCATCATTGTCACTGTATTATTATGTGTATATTTCAACATTTGTGTAATTTTTGAAAGATTTCTGCTTATTTCTTTTTATTTCAGGTGTGTTAGGGGTTTCTTCCTCTACCACCCTTTCAGGCAGTGAGTTCCTCATTTCCACCACCATCTAGTGAAAATTTTGTCCTGAAGCCCCTTCATCCTTCTCTAATCATTTTTAATCTATGCCCCTAGTTACCTCCTGCCAATGGAAAAATTCTTTCTTATCTACCCCAATTAGACCCCTCACAATTTTATTTGCCTTTACTAATACTATCTTCAGCCTCTTCATGGCATAATGGTTAGTATTGCTCACATTGCCAGGGACATGGGTTCAATTCCAAGTTTTGGGTGACTGTCTGTATGAGGTTTGCAAATTCGCCCTGTGTCTGCTGAGCTTTCCTCCCGCAGTCCAAAAATGTGCAGGTTAGATTGATTGGGCATGCTGAATTGTCCACTGTGTCCAGGATGTGCTGGCTAGGTGGATAAGCCACGGGAAATGTGGGGTGACAGGGATAGGGTGGTTCTGCGTGGGATGCACTTCAGAGAGTTGGCGTGGATTTGATGGGCTGAATGGCCTGCTTCCATGATCTATGAATTCTACAGCACGCAACCTATCAATGTTACTTCATAATGAAAAATTAAGCTTGGCCTTCCATTCTGTAAGAAAAGGTGGAAGAGGAATTCAGCATTTGCATTGGACAGGAATTTAGTTTATAAATTCTGCTGCTCAAACAATTTGGAAGGAATTTGTTGGAGAAGGATTTATGTTGGGCTCTGTGATAAGGCATTGTCACATGGCCTTCCTCCCTCTTACAAGAAGAAATCACGGGAAGATGTGGTTACTATCAGATATGATTCTGAATTAAAACTAATGTTTCCCTTACATAACAGACTATATGAATAATTTTTAGTAGTATGAGACTGAGAATGTTATAGAAGTGACAATGGCAGGAAGTGAAAAATAGTCCCAAGTTCAGCCATCTGCCAAGGCTGGAAAGATAGGCATGGCAATTTCAGACAAATTGTAATTTGCATTACAGAACCTCTGCACTTGACCAATATTCCAGAATGAATCTATGGATTGTCATATGCACGAGATAAAAATTTTTCAAATGCAGCTACCATGTTACTAAACACTGCTGGAGTTATTATCTTCTTTTACATGGTGTCTCATGGCCAAATGTTTTCCTTTTGCATCAGATGTCTCATACATCTCTTAATGTCTTCTTTCAGGAACTGATTGATGAAGGCAGAAAAGGAAATATTGGAGTCAGCACTCTGAAATTAATCCCTCCCCACGCTGGACAAAATAGCTCACAATTAAACAAACACCAGGCAAAATATGGCAGATTACCAGATCTCAGGAGAAAGAGACAAGGGAGATAATGGTCACCAGTTCCTCTTAGATAATAATGATTTGAGAAATAATGCAGCCACATTGTGAGTTCATACAGAAACCAGTGAAATATATTTTGAGTTTAAGAAAAATTCCATGTACATTATATCTGTAGTGATTTTAAGGATATCACCAAAGGAGTAGGAAAGAAATTGCAAGGTTTACATTTATGTAACATTTTCATGACTGTAGGATAGTACAAAGCATTTCAAAGTTAATTAAGTGCATTAGTTCTTGTACTGTAAGAAATGCAGTAACCAATTTGCTCACAGAAAACTCACACAAGCAGCAATATATTAATGGCAGATAGTCTTCATTTATAACATTGTCTGGGGATAACTTCCCTGCTCCTCTTCAAAAGAGTGCCATAGCATCTTTTACATTTAGCTGAGCAGGTAGGTGAGGTTCTGGATTAATTAAGTCAATATCTGTGGCAGTGTGGCACTCCACCAGAGTGGCAGTCTTTACTTTTGTTTTCCAGTCCTGGAGTGGGAACTGAAGCTGGAATCTTGTCGCTCAAAGACAGAAGTGGGACCAAAGATGCACTGCTGAGTCAGTAAGTTGTGTATACTTCATTTTATCCCAAATAATCTCATCAGCATGTATGGCTTTGCCAGAGCAAAAGAATTAGGAAAAACATCACAAAAGATTATGGAAATTTGAACACGTGAATCAAATTTACTGCATTTTTGTAATTGTTTTAATAATATCGCACTGGAACCTGGTCCCATTCTCAAAGGTAGTTGTGCACCACGCACCCACATGGTTGAAATAATTACCTTGATCAGATTTTACGTACTGTGCCAGTTTACAGCCATTCAATGAGGGCTTCTTAAGCTGTTCACTCTAGGCACAAAGGTTCTTGTGGCCATGTTTTAAAATTGTAAAAATTATTTGATTTACTAAGTAACTGACTAGTTTAAATTTAGTGAAATAGCAAATTGTTCAGTGTAGCTTTGTTTTTAAGTTCGTTTCAGTAATTTAAAATTGGATTATCAGCTGATGGAGGCCTAGACATTCACTAATATGTGTATTTTTTGTGGTAAACAGATTTTCATTTATACTATTCAAATTGTGCCGGTTTCCACTTTGAATAAGGTTAGGGCTAGGGTCAGTAAGTATTTCTAACTGCAAAATAAATCAGCTATGTTCCATACTGTACAACTTCGTGGAAGATTCAAAGTTATGGCAGAGAGCCAGTACTGATGCAATGGGTTGAATGGCCTACTTCATTCCTGTAGCGATTCTTTCATTCTGGGTTTCTGATTTTGAAAATGAGTTTTGGAAGAAAGTTGAACTGTAATTTCACTTTGAAAAAACAATTTGAGCTCAGTTTGCAGATGGCACCAAAAGCAGAAACGGTCCACTGCTGTAATTGATCCAAAGTTGTTTCGCTTATTAAACTTTTGAAAAAGGACAGTAAATTTCATGCAGCTTTGTGTCCACGTTTTGGAGAGAAATAAAATATAGGAATAAGAAATAAAAGGTAGCCCCATTGCTAAGTTTTCCTGCTCCTATGATGCTGCTTGACCTGCTGTGTTCATCCAGCCCCATGCTAAGTTTTCCTGCTCCTATGATGCTGCTTGACCTGCTGTGTTCATCCAGCCCCATGCTTGTTATATAGGAATAAGAAGTCTAGTTGTGCATGATGTAATGAAATTATACAGGTTAAAGTTAATCAGGTTGGATCTTTGATGAATTTCTTAAAGAGGATGGAATGGAGATTTGCCAGAACGGTAATGGGATGAGGGACTTCAGCTCTGCGGAGAGACTAACAAAACTGTGTTTGTTCTCCATACAGCAAATGGGGCCAAGGCGAGATGTAATAGATTATGAGGAGTTTTGACAGAGAAAAGGAGAAATGGTTTCTGCTGGCAGAAGGGATGGTAACCAGCAGAATCAAATTTGCGGTAGATGACAGAAAAAAGGAGTAAAATGAGTTTTTGTTTTATATAGACAGCTGTGAGCTGGAATGCACTGTCTGAAGGGGTAGTGAAAGCAGATTCAGTATTTACTTTCAAAAGGGAATTGGATCTATAATTGAAAAGGAAAAACCTTCAGGGACTGGAGGAGTGGCAAAGGGATAATTGGATAGCTCTTTCAAACTGACACAGACACATGGACTGAATGGTCACCTTTTCTGCTGTTTGATTCTTTGAAAGACACATAGATCCTATAGATCCCTTTGACTTGCATGACCTACGGGAACCTGCACCACAGTAAGATGGATTGACAACAGGGTTTTGCTTGACAGTCCTGTATTCCAATTCTATTAGAGCTTCTCTAGCAATCAATGAAGGGTCTTGCATTTGTGTGATATTAATACTCGGGATGTGAGTTTTCCAGAAGCTCTTGTTCGTTTTATTTAGCCATAACATCATGAGTTGTCTGACAGACATTAAACCTCTAATCTACTTAAATTCTGCCAATAACCCACTCTCATAAATATTTTCTTCACAAGGTTTATCTGTTGCAGTAAATAATCTGTCAGAATGCCCTCATTTTATATCATTCTGTAAGCCTGTCATGGCTGAGGCTAGGCTTATCTCAATGAGCAGCTTAGTCAATCATGTTGGAATCAGAACAGGGATTATAATGCTTGTAATACACTGCCTAAAATTAAAAGCATTTTCCTTGTAGAACACAGGTGCTTTCCATAGACTTTAATGTTTCTTTGTTAATAAGACACTGTCCAAATATAATGTAGTGCAGATTTTTCATCTAGAAAACTATGGATTAGGAAGACTTGACTATTGTACCTTTTTTTTTAAAAGAAGACCACACCATTAGTTATTTCTGGTTTTGAAATTCCTGTTCATTGGTTACTTTTGAAATGTCACACTTGAAAGTGGAATTGTAAGCACGGTTATGATTTTGACAGGGAAGGTAATTTTAGATGACTCCACAACAGCAACATTTATTTAAAACCAGTTTCCTGTAGATAATCCCACATTTCTGTTTCTCTCCTATCTATTTGTTCTAATTTGACTGAAAAATTCCAGCTCAAGACCAGGAAGTCCCAGCTGATGATCAAAACACAGGCTTTAAAAGACTTCTTCAGAGGAATACTTCTCCACAATATTATAAAGTTAGAATTGATAAAAAGCATGTACCAAGAGAATTATAGGTGCCTGAATGATTAGACAAGTGCTTTCTTTCATCAACCCATCAATCCAGTTTTTCCTACATAAAGGATGCATGTACAACATGCCTCTCAAAAATAGTGTCAGAGATGTTAGAATAACAAGGTGAGAAAAAGAAAAGCAGCTGACATTTCTTTTGATTTTCAGAAATAACAAGAATTTTTTTAAGTTCTAAATTCAATTCAGTTCAAACAAATGCTAAACATAGAGTATGCCATGCTCAGACCTGTTGTAAATATCTCTCTCAAGGGGGAATTCATCCGTTATTTTTTTTCTCTCCTTTTACATTTATATAGCATCTTTGAGTAGTAAAACTATTTAATTTTATACCCAAGCTGAGAATAACTCTCCTATTCCATGAGCCTCAATTTTGTTAGTCATCTTTGTATGAGATACTTTGCAAATGTCTTCTTCAAATTCAAATAGGTAACATCCTTTTCATTCCCTTATCAGCCTTTTCAGTTATGTTTAAGGAGGAAATTAACTCCCCTCTTTTGAACCTCCTTGTGGTTAGTTGCAACAATTTTTAAAAATTCATTTTTAGAATGACATTATTACAATTCAGTTGAAACATACTTTACTGGGAAATGAAACAGCATATTATCAAGCTTTCCTTGAGTGGAAGACAGATAAAATTTATTACCTGTTAACCCCAAGAAAAATAATAAAATATGAAATAATGCACACAGAGACACAAACACAAGTGATAACTTTAAAAGGGCAAGTATCTGGTACAGACATGGCGAATAAATGCAATGCAATAAAAAACCCTTAAAGTCCCTGTGTTGGATTCTTAAACTGAGAGCTCAGTTGTTTAATAGTTGACATGTATCCTTAGCAGTAACAGAATCTATCAATATCTTTGAACTCTCAGTGAATGATTGTTCTCCCAAATTGTTTTTTTCACTGGTAGCAGTTTTCCTAGATGATGGGAAAAAGAGGCAGAGAGAGAAAGCTTTTCTCACAAATTCATTTTGCCTTTTCTCTGCTCTGATGCTCACAAGCAGTTGTTGAAACAGTTCAGTTTCTATCCCAAAGTGTAGTTCCATTGTCTTTCCAAGCTGGCTAAATAGCACTTATCTCCCAATATTTGAAATGAGCATACAAGTGGAAGCAAAAACAGAAGATGTAAATTTCTTGACACTGGCATTGTTGTCTGCTATCTAGTTTTGATGTCTTTGGATAAATATTGTAATTTCAGTACATGTAGCTTGTTTATTTCACATAGGTATCTTAAGGCTTGCTTCAACTTCTTGTCATGTCACCACTGCAGCCATTTCAGATCTATGTTTCTTCCTTCTTAAAAAAACATTTCCATTCATAAATGGTCACAGTTGTAACAATCAGATGATAGGGTTAAAATTCACTCATCCCTATTTACTACTATCGTAACATCCTTCATTGATAAAATTAAACTAGACTATTCAAACCAGAGATAACAAGGTGTAGAGCTGGATGAACACAGCAGGCCAAGCAGCATCAGAGGAGCAGGAAGGCTGACGTTTCGGGCCTAGACCCTTCTCCAGCATCTGCAGTTCCTACTATCTCTATTCAAACCAGATCTTCCTTTCAAAATCCATATTGTTTATCCTTTATATTCCTAATATAAGGGTCTATTAATTTTTGCCCAATATCTTTTGTTTCTAAAACCTTACCCACCATGTAGTTACTAAAAACGCCGTTGCACCTTTTCTAAACGCAAGATATCAAATTCTCTAATTTCCAATCATCTGGCATCTTCTAAATATTTAGTGACAATTGGAAAACTATGACAAGCCCCTCCACAGTCTGCAGAAGTTATATGGGACACAGGGACGATTGCCTTTATCAGTCCAGGCATAGATTATAAGAGCAGGGAGGTTATGTTGGAGCTATAAAGGATTTTGGTTAGGCCACTGTTGGAGTACTGTGTGCAGTTCTGGTCTCTGCACAATAGGAAGGATGTGATTACACTGAAGGGGGTGCAGAGGAAATTCACCAAGATTTTGCCAGGGACACAGCAGTGTAGCTATGAAAGAGGCTAGATAGGCTCAGGTTGTTTTCTTTGGAGGAGTGGAATGAGGGTGGACCTGATGTATCAGGTTATGGGGTGCATGTACATCTGTTCCCCTTTGTGAAAGGATCAATGACAAGGTGCATCATTTCAAGGTGAAAACAGAAGGTTTCAAGAGGATTTGAGGAAAATGTTTTTCACCCAGAGGGTGATGGGGTCTGGAATGCACTGCCTGCAAGGGTAGTTGCAGCAGGAAACTTCACAGCCTTTCAAAAGTACTTAGAGGAACATTTGAAATGTCATAACAATCAAGGCTGTTGACATGGTGGGGCTACTGTAGATTTAGTGCAGCTCTGGTGGCACAGACTTGATGGACTGAAGGACCTCTACTATGTGATTCTATGATTTCCTCAGCAACCTGGGATGCAAACTGTACAGACCAATGGCTCAAGTCAGTGACCTTGCTTTCCACAGGAACTGCGGAGTGTTTTCCAATATTATTGGCTTTTATTTCAGCATTCGCGTTATTTGTTAATACGTTTAATCATCGTGTTTTTTTAAATAATGCTTTAGTGAAAGAATGTGGGAATGCACATTAAGGTGCTAAATAAATAGATAAATGGTTTTGTGGGTGAAATCTAAAGCTGCCACTCAGCAACATACTTATGTGAGTTGTATATAAGTTCAATGTGTGAAGTAAAACAGATAATTTTACAGTTCAATTGGCTTTGCCATAGGACTAAGGAAATAAACACAAGCAATTTTGTCATCAAACATCATGGAATTTGCAGTATTGTGGACAATGCCTTATTTAATTTCCTCAGGAAAGGTCCTACAGAAATGCTTCTTGGTCACATACAAAATAGTTTTCAATGTCATATCTTTGTAATATATAAAGATCGATAAAAGAGGCCACAAATTGAGTTCTGAGGAAGGGTCACCGGACCCAAAACATTAATTCTGTTTTCTCCTTCACAGATGCTGCCAGATCTGCTGAGCTTTTCCAGCAACTTTGTTTTTGTTCCTGATTTACAGCATCCACAGTTCTTTTGGCTTTCGCAAATATATAGTGATTGGCAAAGAAAGCAAATATTCATGAGAAAAATTCTTTTAAGCAATGAGGGGTTGGGATTTGGAAGATAGGGTAGGCAATGCAGATTCAATTGGACAATTCAAAGGAAATTCTGGAGTAAAAGATTTCTAGGAAATGGGGAAAGAACAGATAAGTGGGTCCAGTTGAATTACCCTTGGAAAGAGTCATTGCACACTCGAGAGACAGACTTTTTATGCCAGAGTATTCTATGATTCTGTGATGCAATTGTGACCATAATTCTATTCTCAACTAATTGATTATCAAATTGTTGCCCTTTCTGTTAAAAATGTTACAGCGACATTTTTTTAATGAAACAAAACCACTTTTTTTAACCAATTGTGATTGTAGACTCAAACACAATTTCTCAATGGCCGTTTTTAGAGCACAGAGTATTCAGTTGAAAATAAGAAAATTCGCTCTAAACTGTCTCATTTACTAGCTTGCTGTTCATCAACAAGTGATCCCGCCACTGAGAGGGCTGTCAGCGCAAAAGTACTTATTCCATCCGTTAGTCTTGCAGCTGCAATAATGCTTGCGCAACTCACCATAAAGACTGTCAACATTTGGTCTAGTCGGATATCCTGTCTACTGCTTCTGAAATGTGAGTTCATCACAAAAATGCTGTGTTAATACTACAGCAGGAAGATCTGCCTGAGTCTTGCTGAAAAGAGTTTGGTGAAAGCATACCGGGAACATTTCAGTGGATGTCATTTGGGCTCAAAGGCCTGTTTCGATACCAGACACCCAACAGCCTAAATCTTCCAATGTTGGTCAGAATCTCTATTTCTGACCCAGATCAGATGGTAACATTACACAGTTACCTGTAACCTGTGTTCCAGTCGAGTATCCAGTATACCTTAACTAGGGCTGGAATCCTCACAGAGGAGAGTGCAGAAAATCTTTTTGAAAGCTATGTCAGCTGTTAGTGACATAGGAAGTAGGATATGCTATTCAGCCCATCAAGTTGTTCTACTATTCAACTAACTTGTGGTTGATGTTCTACCTCAGTGCTGTTTTCCCATATTCTCCATACATCCCACAATATCTTTAATATCTAGGAAATGGCTCTAGTTGTTTTATTACATTCTTTAAAGAAATTAAATGAACAAAAGCGTATTTGAGAAGCTGTAGAGAGAAGTTAAGTGAGTAAGGGTCATAAAAGGCAACTGAGAATGGGCAGTATCTGCTGGTCCAACCAGTGAAGCCCATATCCCATAAATGAATTTTATTATAAGAGATTAGGGTGGCAGATGAGGGGGTGGGTCGGTCAGGCAGCAGGCTGTGAGCAAGGAGTAGGGGTGGCAGGTGGGTGAAGGGACAGAGTGGTAGGCCATTTCAGGAGGGTTAATCAGGTTCTGGGACCTGTTTAATTTGGGCAATAGTCAAGTGGTGGGGAGAGTCAGCAGATCAAAGGATAGTCAAGTTGGGAGATGCAGTCAGGGTCATTGCGGGATTAGAGAGCTGTCAGATCAGGCATTTGCTGGTTGATGACTTGGTAGTTGAGTTAGGAGGTTAGTCAGAGAATCAGAGATATAGTAGGAATGTGGCCACGTCAGTTTGGGTGGGAAGTTACTCAATTTGGGTTGTGGGTGTAGTCAGGATGTCAGCATGATAGGGGCTGGGGCTGCATTTGGTTTGGGTCAGAGAAAGGCTCATCAGCTGAGGTCAGGGGTTAGTTGGGTTGTGGGTTCATGGCATAGATGTGAGCATAGTCAAGGATCAGGGTGGTTGTCAGGTCAAGGAAAAGTAGTCTATTGGGCAAGTAGTGAGGTCCAGGGAGGATTTGGGAGGAATAGGAAGGTTGAGATGGGTAGTCAGTGGGTATTGTGGCGAGTTGAGTGGGGTGGGGGGTGCTGGATTCATTTATATAGTTACCTAGAATTTAGACTTTGTTTCTATTGGTTGAATATTTTTTCAGTAACTATTCAGGCAAGTAAGTCAGATCCCTTGAAGTCTGTGACTCTTAAGTCAGAGTGGGAGACTTTCTTGGATGGTCCTTCATGCTGGATAATTTTGCATTAATATTTAAACATCTTGGGCAATTCCTGCATAGTCAGATCTTCTGAGGGATCTTCGGGATTTATCCAGTGTCTAACAATTTAGAGTCCAGATGATTTAGTCACATTCCTCTATGTTACTGGCTTATAAGGACACCTAGATTTCAGCATATTTCAGATATAGCACTGCAACACTCAGCCAACACCTTCAACAAACCTAAGGTTATTTTGTTTGTGGTTATTATTAGTTAATTAGACACTTGTTTATTTTTTCACATAATGTGCGGGCAGAGTTGGCCATGGTGTTCATATTACAATGTCTGTGCATTTTATAAAGATTTTTGGATGTACTTGTTTGCTCCAATCTCTGCACTGTGCATTACCCACAAGTCAATGGTACGCTGCTTGTGTGATCTCCATTATGCACCTTGTCCCAATGCCAATGACTAAAACATGCTTCTGTCATATTAATTACGTTGGGGGAAACATCTTCACACATTCAGCTGGTCATGCCTGTGCCTAGGATCAGCAAAAAGCTATTTAAAGAGCCAGTAGGTTATAAGGAATTGTCTGAAGAAGTCACATGATAGCAAAATATGTGCACAGTGACTGGAGTTGCTCAATCGTATAACATTACTGTGTCTTTTACTTCACAACCAGAGGCAGTCTGACATTTTGTGAATTCCCTCTTGGTTTATACTGCAACAACTTTCATCCTTGTATCATTGTTAATAGCACTTGGAGTATTGCGTACAGTTCTGGTCGCCGCATTATAGGAAGGATGTGGAAGCATTGGAAAGGGTGCAGAGGAGATTTACCAGGATGTTGCCTGGTATGGTGGGAAGGTCTTATGATGAAAGGCTGAGGGACTTGAGGCTATTTTCGTTAGAGAGAAGAAGGTTAAGAGGTGACTCAATAGAGACATACAAGATGATCAGAGGATTAGATAGGGTGGACAGTGAGAGCCTTTTTCCTCGGATGGTGATGGCTAGCACAAGGAGACATAGCTTTAAATTGAGGGGTGATAGATATAGGACAGATGTCAGAGGTAGATTCTTTACTCAGAGAGTAGTAAGGGCGTGGAATGCCCTGCATGCAACAGTAGTAGACTCGCCAACTTTAAGGGCATTTAAATGGTCGTTGGATAAACATATGGATGATAATGGAATAGTGTAGGTTAGATGGGCTTCAGATTGGTTTCACAGGTCAGCGCAACATCGAGGGCCAAAGGGCCTGTACTGCGCTGTAATGTTCTATGTTCTATGTTCTATGTTCTAGTGCTGCCAAAAAAAATGTCATTTTTGTCACCCCATCCCATCATTTCATTGTCATTCATGATGGTCAAATAAAAGAGCTTGATAATGGATCTTTATATATAAAGATTAATGTTGAGGCCTTTTATATATATATATATATATTTATTCATTCATGGAATAAAGAGGTTCCTTTGCTAGACCAGCATTTATTGTTCATCCCTAATTGCTCTTGAGAAGGTGATGGTGAACTGTCAAAGTCCATGTGCTAGAATTACAATAATACTGCTGTTAGGGAGGGAGTTGGAGGGTTTTCAACCAGCAACACTGAAGGAATGGTGATAATAGACGTGGTTCGGGTTGGTATGTGTCTTGGAAGGGAATTTGCATCTGCTGCCCTTTTCCTTTAAGGTGATGGAGGTTTTAGGTGGTCCCAATGGAATTGCTGTATTTATCAGAGAAAGGAAAATGCCTTCTACACTTCACAGCCCTCATTTAACTTTTCATATATATTTTCTAATCAACCTGTTCAGAGATGTTATGACACATTTCTGGAGCAGGTGGGGCTTGAACCTGGGTGTCCTGGTCTGGGGTAGGGACACTACCGCCTCTTCACAAGAACCACTCAGCACTCATTTTTATTAATAGTGTTTAATTTCATGCAGGGGTGTGTATAACTAGGCATTAACTATCTTTCACCAAAGAGCTTTCTAGAATAGAAAATCTTGATGAGTACAAAAAAAATTATCTGCAAACAAAAATGCAATCAAAGTACTGGGGGCCAGAATTTGCTGTTAAAAACGTGGTACTGTTGATTGAGCTCACCATTATTTAGAGTAAAATAACACAATAACTTCAGACCAGAGGCAGATGGATGGTTAACTGAAAATATTCAAACAGTGCTGCCTGGTTATGCTGCTTGACTCTTGATTCCATGAAAATGGCATCAGGAACTTGTATTTATCCTTCAGTCGCTGCATTGCACTCATCACGATAAGTGCAAGTGCCCTTTTAACCATATGATTTATGTTAATTACTGCCAATCAACCAGTCTGCCATTGAAAACTATTGCAAATGTGCTGTGTCATTCCTTCAGCTGAAATTGTCAAGTATATTTTAAAATTTAAGATTTTTGCTGCGATTCATTTATCTCCCTTTTGCATCTCTCTCTTATCTAGTATTTCTTTCTCACACCTGTATTACACTTTCTGTGTTTTACTTGACATTGAAAACAGACACTCACATTCATACTCCTTCCAATTCCTTCTGCAATTTATTTACCAGCCCTTCAATCTCCTTGGTTGTGGTGGTACTCTGTTGGTTGCCTTGTTCACTCATCTCCCAGATGCACCATTGCTGTCACAGCACTATCATGAATTCACAGATTTAGAAAATGTGAGAGTAATTTTCTTTTGAGGTAATGGCTGCATGGCCAGGTTTCACCAACAGGAGATGCTGGTAGATGCCCTGCTGCGACAAAATATATCCCAATAGTATCAATTTTTGGCATCTTTTTGCTCTCTTCATTTTGCTGTTATTTGTTATTTTTGCTGTTATTATTTTTTTCCTGTCTTCGGTTGTCCTGTGAGGGGAGAATGTCACATTTTTTTTCCACTGATGGCATACTGTAATCACTGGACCTAATCCAATACGTAGAGCAATGATTGCTGTTTTACATTGTCCACATCGTATCAAACATCACTTTAATTAAATAAAACAATTTGGCTAACATGCCAATTAAGGCAATTATTAGGAGACACATCTTATTTGAGTAAATCAGATTGCTATCATCCTGCCTTTTCTTGTGGAAGGACATCTAAATCTGCACATCAAACTCAAATTGGAAGTTGGATTTGCCAATGAGATTTGCTCGAACTTTTCAACCTTTTGACCCCAAAACGAATCAGCTTTACATCATGTAAGTGCATAAATGTTCCTACCTTCCCTCTGAAGCAACATCCGATACATTGAAATTATTGGAAGTGATAGACAGTTTTCAGTGTTGAACTTTCACAAACTCATTAAATTTTTCTACGGTGGTGATGGGGATGTGAAAAGTGATTCATTCATAAACTGATGTTGACTGCGCCCCAAACCCTGGGAATGAAATTGTTTGAAAACAAGCAGCAGAAGCACTCTCCCTGGAAGAGTGGAGACATTTCAGGACTGCCTTGGAATGAAGGCTTAATGTTAATTTCTTCCAATTAAATATCAGAAAAACTGAAGCTGTTGGCTTTTGTCCCTGCCACAAACTCCACTCCCTCACCACTGACTTCATCCCTCTCCCTGGAAACGGAGGTTGAGATTTCCCATGTTGATGTTAAAGCATGGCTACAAACATCTTAGATGGTAACATATCCACTAGTGCCTGGCTCAGTTACGTCTTTTGATTACTTGCTTCTCAGCTCATTACTTATGCAAACAATGTTGAATTAATTAGTTGGCAAGTCACACGTTGTAAATAAGCAGCAAGGTCATAGGACTGGCCAAAATTTTGAGGACAAACATTCTGCCTCCCTATTTGAAGGTCAGCTGGACGCCACCTCATTTTCTGCAAGCCACAAACTTCACAGAAGCCTGTGCTGTCTCCCCTCACCCTAAAGGCATCAAGTGTCCGTCAAAAAGACAAAACTGGCCTTCAAGTTCACTGATGTAGCCTTGCAGACACTGCAAGGTGGTGTCACTAAAAATAAAGTCCATCCTGTTTCTACAGAAGGCATCAAGAGACCATCCTTCACATCCATCCAGCCTGGGAGCAGGTCACAATACTGGTCAGTAACACTGGCCCACATGAACTGGATGGGAAGCAAAGCTGCAGGAAAATAAACGATCTCCTGCCCTGTGCAAATGGTAACGGCAGCATCTTCTCTCGGCTTCCTCACCCTAAACAGAGGCGTCATTGAGTTTAGCTCTGCCACTGCACAGGCATCTCACACACGGTCACAAAATTCATAACTCAGCATCGCATGCACAATACACTTAAAGGCTCACACCCTCTTCATCCTCTCAAACAGCTCACCTTTCCTGCACATTGCACTTGCCACTTACTCACTGGGGACAGCTCACAAAGTGCCCCTGAACCTGTTCCCAGTCTGATACTCTACTGAGTAGTGACCCTATGTTAACAATTTTGTTCAATGATCTACAGTCGGCCACAGTGACTTTGCGTTCAGAATAGGGGGTCTGGTCCCCAATTCCTAGAGACTAACCATGGCTTAAATTAATTCAGGAGAGGAATAATCAAGTTGTTATAAAGGGCTCCATAGTCAAAAAAACGTGAAACAGTTATTGTGAAAGGTGGGTGTCGGAGCAACTAAATGTGTTCAGGTACTTGAGTTGCATCTTATCTCATTCCGCATGCTGATGATGGCCAGCTAGCACATGCCCAGGGTAGTCAGCATGACAGAGTAAATGATGTGACATTTTCACTTCAATACTTCCACTGAGTTTCAATGTTGTTCTTTCAGCCTGAGATTTGACAGTGCAGACATGAGTGATGGCCATGGGATCAATGCAAGTTAGACAGCCCAATGACACAATAGACAGAATGACACAATACCAAAGCAGTCAAACTCTTGAGGAACTTTGGACAAGCAAGAAAATTGAAAGGGGGTGAAAACATTCTTCCATTGTGGCAGCAGTTTTTTGAGATATTGAGTGTTTATGAGAAGATACATTAAGAGTGTATAATATTTCACATATCATTGCCTGGGAGACCATGTAAAAAATATTACATAGAAACACAGAAAATTGGAACAGGAGTAGGCAATTTGGATCTTCAAACCTTCTCTGCTATTCAATCTTAGCTGATCATCCAGCTCAGTGCCCTGTTTCCATTTTCTCCCCATACCCTTTGGTGCTTTTAACCCTGAGAAATGTATCTATTTCCTGAAAACAATGCTTCAGCCTCAATCACTTTCTGTGGCAGAGAATTCCACAGACTCACCACTATTTGGTGAAGAAATTTCTCCTCACCTCAGTCCTAAATGGCCTACCCTGCATTCTTAGACTGTGACCCTTGGTTCTTGCACATGTCACTCAGCGGGAACATCCTTCCTGTGTTTAGTCTGTCATGTCCTGTTGCAATTTTATAGGTTTTCCCCCTCATTGTTCTGAACTCTTGACTATGCTTGTAATTAATCCAGTCTCTCGTCATACACAAGTCCTGCCATCCCAGGAATCAGACTGGTCAACCTTTGCTGCATTCCCTTTATAGCCAGAACATTTTTCCTCAGATAACGAGACCAAAACTTCACACAATATTCCAGGTATGGTTTTACCAAGACCCTATACAATTGCAGCAAGACATCCCGACTCCTGTGCTCTCCGTATGAAGGTCAATATACCTTTTGCCTTCTTCATCACCTGTTGCACCCATAAGTTTACTTTTAGTGACTGGTATACAAGGACACCAAAGTCTGATTATACCTTCCTCTTTCCCAATCTATCACTGTTCAGATAATCTGCCTTCCTGTTTTTGCAACCAAAAGTGGATAACCTCACAATTAAAAACCGAAAGAACTGCAGATGCTGTGAATCAGGAAAGAAAACAAAGTTGCTGGAAAAGCTCAGCAGGGGGTCTGGCAGCATCTGTGAAGGAGAAAACAGAGTTAACGTTTCAGGTCCGGTGACTCTTCCTCAGAACAGAACTCACAATGATTTCTGAGGAAGGGTCACCAGACCCAAAACGTTAACTCTGTTTTTTCCCCTTCACAGATGCTGCCAGACCTGCTGGACCTCATAATTATCCACATTATACTTCATCAGCCATGTAGTTGCCCACTCACTCAATTTTAAAAAAAATATTCAGAGTCCTGTCAAGTCCTTTAACATTTTAACAATAGTTTTCCACCCTTTCTCTTTAACATGGTGTGTTTCCATTTGCAGAAGTCGGAGGGAGATGGTGAGGTAGAGGTAATGTCACTGGACTAGTAATCCTGGTCCTTTTTTTCAGCAATACTCAAATGATAAAACACTTCACCCATTTCTATACAATGAAAGATACTTGAAATTTATCGTAGTCTGAGCCTGTGGAGAAATGTTAATCAAGATCAATAAATATTAATACTTCTTCTCAGACAACACAGAGTTAAATCAGATAGAAATAAATATTAACTTTATTTTTATTCAAGCATGCACAATCTTCTTGTTTAATCGATAAGGGTGTTGAAAGTAAAGTATTTCATTATCATCTGTACTATTCAATGCATTGTAAAAGAAACACAGCCTTCTATTCAACATTACAACTTGGTTTCAAAATCTGGACACAAACTCAGATATTTGTATTAAATGCTTGTCAAAACAATCTGAATTCCTATTTTCTTTAATAGAGTATAGTTTCATCCTGTAGATTTATGCTGTAATAAGATGTCATACTCTGTTTTTGTTCAAGATTGCACCCCACTGATGTTCTTAGGCAGAAAGAAAATAGCCTTTTATTTAAGCACCCTTCTACAAGGAACCACCTTCACAATGGTCCTGTTGAACTTGATAAGATCAGCATGTTTAGTTCAATGCAGTGACAGATAAACAGGAGGATGGTATTAAAGCATCCTAAAAGAATTTGGGAAGCTAGAGAGTTTGAAAAGCAAAGTTTACCAAAAAAAAGAAAATATGATCAGAAGATCAAAAATTTATTAAGACTGTGGATAGTCATAATTGACTTTAGATTATGACAGTGGGTACAATTACAATGCTTAAAAGACACTTTGATAAATAAGAAATTTTTGGAGGAATTTGGACCAAGCACAGGCAGGTGGGACTAGTTTAGTTTAGGATTATGGTCAGCATGGATTGGTTGGACCGAAGGGTCTGTTTCTGTGCTGCATTATTCTATAACTTTATGAGTGTAATAGGACAGGATTCTCCAGTCTCTAGTTTTTGTTGTATTACTGTAATTAGGTTATACATTCCTGCCTGAACAGGCTTCTACATAAATGTTTTGCTCAGAGCTGGCCATGGCTCTATTGCTTTGGAACATATGAGGATATCCTTCTCTGTGTCTCATTCAAATACTTGGATAAAATAGGTAGATGCAGGCTTTGTGGAAATGGCTGGTTAATATAAGTATTTCAACAATGAATTGCTAAAATAGTTTGGCATTTTCTGGGTCTAAGGGACTGGTTTCAAGCCATTCCCTGTAGGCTTCAGGGTCCTGCCATTGGCCTCAAATCAAGGTCAGACACAGCAATCTGTGAGGAACTGGACAGTTAGTGGATAGAGGACTGGCTTACTGGCAAACTAAGGACAACAGGCAGCCTCTTGAATCTGGAAAGCCAACTGGAGCTCCCCTACTCCCACCCAACTGGAAAGTAGCAACAAGATGACCTACAAATAAACGGGGGATAATTTGCTTCAAATAGGGTTCAACTTCTTCAAATTCAACTGGACCACCAATACGTATTAGCATATGTACAGGGCAAGATGCTGCAGGAGCTGGAAGCAAACAGCTGTGAGATCATTCCTATAGGGTGCCCTGTGGCACTCAGTATAATTGGGTTGACAATTTTAAAGTGCACCAAACTACTGTGGCAGCTATGGCCGGGGCAAGTGAGGAGCTTCTAGTGCGAAGAGAGAGTTCGAAGAAAGTTGGTGGCCACAAAATCCCATTCACATGTCTTTGGACTATCTTAGTCTCTCCCTGTCTGGATTTTTATTCATACATTTGTGCATTGATAAATTTGAGGCAGGACATTATTTCATTGTGACTCATAATGGAATTGGGAAACCAGAATCATTCCGTTTTACTATTTGTCCTTCCTGTTGTGGCTGTGGCATGGTGGGTTCCTCTCTTACTGTGAAGTCAGAATTAGTGGTTTGGGTCTGTAGTGTAATGGTAACGAGGTCAGCCAGATGGATATCATAGAATATGAGCTCCCTGATTGGGGAAGTTAATCTGATCCAATCAGGGAGCCCTGGCTGATCGATGTAAACAGGAGTGTCAGAGGTTCTGTTCACTCTGACAGCAGACTCTGAGGGAGCTTGACCAGTATCAAGGTCTCTCCACAAATAAGTAAAAGGTGACTTAGTGACAGGACAGTGGCCTCTGTGGAGTTATTTCAGGGTCCAAGTCCCACTCTAAATGCTGAAGCACAAAAATTAAAGTTGATTAACATTGTAATGCAATTCTAAGGGACTGTCATACTGTTGGAGGTGTTGTCATACATTTTGCCAGTTTACAGAAGATTTGGTGTGTTCTCAGCATTTATTCCCCCAAATGTTCACACAAAAACAAACAAGCTCATTATTATCATATTAATATTTGGAAGAGTTTTCTATGTACTGATTGGTTGCTACATTTCTGACATCACAATAGTAACTGATGACTATCCAATAATTAATTGGGTGCAAAGGACTTTGGCATGTGTTTGGGGAAAAGTGATATATAAATGACAGTCTGGCTTTCTTTTTCAAGGAGTAGAGAGTGAATTTTTCCTGCAAAAGTTCGGACATAGTGAGGGTCTGGAGTCACCAGATTTCTGCCACTTATGCATGGGTTAAATTGGACTCAAGCTGGAATTAGTGGGGATCTGACAGAATCTTGAAAGTAGAAATACAAATATCTGTCACTGGCTTCACTTTATTGAGTTGGAGGAGCTTGGGATGGAGAAAAACAAAAGGCGCTAAGTCATGAGCTAATTTGCCGATGACATCAAGGAGAGGTGAACCAATGCTACCTTTATGCAGCAGTTTGTGTTTTGAGTTAGTAAAGAAGTGGGAGGATGGAAATTGGATCCTAAGAATTGTAAGGATTAATTTTGTACCCTTAATCTCATGTGTGCAAGACCAGAAAATGTAGCATTCTTTTCTTGTACTGAGCTTTCTCAGTTTATTGGGGTGTCCAGTGGTTCATACCTCCTGTTTGTGTTCGTAATCGTCTTCTGTAAAATTCCCTTGTGCTAAAGGACTGTAAGTCTGGCGCCTATTGATCGGAAGCGGATTTGATCATCTTCAGTATTTACATGCCACCTTGTCCCTGAAGCAAACTTGTATCCAGCTGACTGTATCAGTTACAGTTTAACAAATGTTGCATCCCAAACTGAGGGGGAAGGGTGGAGGCAAAGAGAAGCAAGAACTGCAATAGCCTGTTAATGCAGATCTCCTGATAGATTTAAATCTACAGTATGAGGGCTGGTGGTCACATTCACCAAAGCAGCATTGTTTTCATCCAACATTCTCAACCCTCGAAGATTGCCAGTAGGCTATATTACAGATAGTCTTTTGAATATTCTTGTAAACTAGACGCTATTCAGAGTACTGTGTTCAGTTCTGAGCACCACAGAAATGGTATATTGCCTTTGAGAGGATACAGTGCAGGAAAATACCAAATGATATTTTCATTATCAGTGTTGATTCATGCAGACAGATTACAGAAACTGAATTTGTATTCCCTTGTGTATATATTGGCATTCCATCCACCATCTCAAACAATCACTCTCTGCAACACCAACAGATGAGCAGCAGTGTGTACCATTCATCAGATGCACAGAAGAACTCACTGAAGCACCTCCAATATTGGTTCCAAACACACAGCCTCTATCATCTAGAAGGATAAGTACAACAGATTGGTGGCTAGGTTATTAGTTTCCAATTCCTGGAAAAGTGGCAAGAATGTCACCATCACCTGCAAGTTCCCCTCCAAGTCAGGCACTATCCTAACTTGGAAATATATCACCATGATTCCACTGAACATGGTTCAAAACCTTGGAAGTTCCTTTCTAACAACATGGTGAGTGTACCTACAAGGAATTACTACTATAATATCTTGGCATTGTTTGACTAATACAGAATATTTACAGAATCTGCTGAGGTAAAATTAATAGTTAACTCAATACTGTGTTGGCATTTGGCCATAAAGTTTCAGTAAGAGATTGAACAAGATCGCATGGCATTGCATCACTTGCTGTGATGTACATCATCTAATTAGCAAAATACATAATCGCAATTAATTCATTATACTCCATTTCACCCAGTCTCTGACTTCCTTTTCCTTTTCATGGGAACAACCACTCTAAATGGTCCTTTGATGGATTTGAGTTCTTCTTCATGTAGTCTCTCAGTATCTGCTGAGCAGGAGGACAATTGGTAGATGATGCTGGTTTAGCAAGCAGATTGTCATCTGGATGTATGAATGCAACATTCTGGCCTGTTTGACTGTCTAGCCAATTCTATGTCCTCTATGTAGGGGATTGCTGTTGTGTAGTAACCAGTACAAGTCTGTTCCATCTCACTATACTATTTTATGTTGGAAAGAGATAGGTCTACCGATTTGCTGTTTGTTAAACCATTTGTCCATAGTGAGCTTGCTCTCATCCAAACTGGCACATCAGGTTTCTGGTTTGAGGTCTGGAAGGTTGCATGCTTTGTGTCATTTGTCATAGTTCCACATCTGACTTGAAGAATATTCATCCTCTTTCTCCCTTGGTTTTTTGAATTTGTTTAAGCATTGTACTCCTGGTATAAGTATGTGTGGGAGAGTTAGGAGCTGAGTTCTCAGTTTTCTGTGAGTCAACTCTGACACTGGATGCATCCACAATATGTCCAAAGAGCCTGATAATCAGCTGTGACCCTTCACATTTTTTGTTGTGTATAAATTCTGCTTCATTTGGGTGTTGTAGTATAGGTCTCACTCTAATGTCATATTCCATCTGAATCAGGACATCATCCATATGACATACAATTCCATCCAGTCCTCCTTAGATTCTTAACATTGTCCTCTGGAATATTTCTGGTGCTAATATGATGCCAAAGCATAATCTGTACCAACAAAATATTCCAAATGGTTTAATGAAGGTCATGAGGAATATAGACCCTTCATTGATTGCAGATACCAAAAACTGCTACTTGCATTCAGCTTATAAGATTGAACTCTTTCCTGTTTAGTTCAATTCTCTTCTGCAGACAACTTTTTCACAGTCAATTACCTTATTCAGCTGTGTAAGATCTACACAGATTCAGATCCATTGATTTTCATCAGCAGGACCATTCCACAGCATTAGTTTCTCGGCTTTGTCAAAGGTGCATTAACCCTTGCTTCAAAATAGAATCCATTTTTTCTTTACCTTTGGCAAGAATGGGTGAGGAATATTTCTGGGGTATTGGCTTAGTTTATGGACATAGTGTGATGTGGTTTGTGGTCAACAGCTTTCCTAGTCCTGTGAACAGCTGTGGAAATTCACTCTGAAGTTTTAAAACTAATCCTCTTGGCTTTACAGTTCCTCTACTCTGCAAATCAGATGTGAGTCAGTATAGGTTTTCCTGCGCAAGAGTGACCAACTGTGGTTCAGCACGACATACAAGGTTTCTCTGATTTTTTCTCTTTCTACAAAGAAAGTTGCATTCAGTTGTCCTATGATCTTCAGTTCTTTCCTCCCGAGCCTGTATAATTTATTTGCACGATGACTGAAGAAAACTCATCTCCAACACTTCTCTCTCCTTCCTGGACCTCTCTGTCTCCATCTCGGGTAACCACCTAGAAACTGATGTCCATTTCAAGCCCACTGACTCCCACAGCTACCTGGAATACACCTCCTCCCACCCACCTTCCTGCAAAAACGCCATCCCCTATTCCCAATTCCTTCGCCTCCGCCGCATCTGCTCCCAGGATGAGATATTCCACTCCCGTACATCTCAAATGTCCTCATTCTTCAAGGACCGCAACTTCCCCCCCGCAGTGGTCGAGAACGCCCTCGACCATGTCTCCCGCATTTCCCGCAACACATCCCTCACGCCCCGTCCCCGTAATAATAACCAAAAAAAAAATCCCCCTCGTCCTTACGTACCACCTCACCAACCTCCGGATCCAACGCATCATCCTCCGACACTTCCGCCATCTGCAATCAGACCCCACCACCAAAGACATTTTTCCCTCCCCACCCTTATCTGCCTTCCGGAGGAACCACTCCCTCCGTGACTCCCTTGTCCGCTCCACACTCCTCTCCAGCCCCACCACACCCGGCACTTTTCCCTGCAACCGCAGGAAGTGCTACACCTGCTCCCACAGCTCCTCCCTCACCCCAATCCCAGGCCCCAAGAAGACTTTCCACATCAGGCAGATGTTCACCTGCACATCTGCCAATGTGGGATACTGCATCCGCTGTAGCCGTTGTGGCTTCCTCTACATCGGGGAAACCAAGCAGAGGCTTGGGGACCGCTTTGCAGAACACCTGCACTCAGTTCGCAAAAAACAACTGCACCTCCCAGTCGCTAACCATTTCAACTCCCCCTCCCATTCCTCAGACGACATGTCCATCCTGGGCCTCCTGCAATGCCACAGTGATGCCACCCGAAGGCTGCAGGAACAGCAAATCATATTCAGCCTGGGAACCCTGCAGCCCAATGGCATCAATGTGGATTTCACAAGCTTCAAAATCTCCCCTCCCCCAACCGCATCCCAAAACCAGCCCAGCTCGTCCCCACCTCCCTAACCTGTTCTTCCTCTCACTTATCCCCTCCTCCCACCTCAAGCCCCACCCCCATCTCCTATCTACTAACATCATCCCGCCCCCTTGACCTGTCCGTCCTCCCTGGACTGACCTATCTCCTCCCTTACCCCCCACCTACACTCACCTTTACTGGCTCCATCCCCGCCTCTTCGACTTGTCTGCCTCCTCTCCACCTATCCTCTCCTCTATCCATCCTCTATCCGCCTCCCTCTCTCTCCCTATTTATTTCAGAACCCTCTTCCTCTCCCCCATTTCTGATGAAGGGTCTAGGCCCGAAACGTCAAGTTTTCCTGCTCCTATGATGCTGCTTGACCTGCTGCGTTCATCCAGCTCCACGCTTGTTATCTCATCTCCTGCCACAGTTCAGCATCAGAAAGAACCAAAACTGTTGCACTATGTTTAGCATACAATGTATCTTGTTTCCCTCCAGTGGAATATTAGCACTTCAGTAGTTCCATTTGGTTCATTGACCTCATGGAAGAAAGGCGTTCCAATATCATCAACCTCTTCTATTTCAAAGATCTTGCTACCTTTCAAAACTTAGAGGATAACCTTCTTTCTGCAAAATTTATGATTGGCTGTTTGGATGGGACAGTTTACATTCCTGTGATTTTTTTTTCCAACCTCAATAGTAATTACCTGGGGCTGTTGGTAGATGTCTTCCCTGGTTTTTATTTTCCCCAGCTAACTCTCCACTTTTACATCTAACATATTCCACTGAGCCAGTTGCTTTTTGGATATGGTTCTCCCTGTCAACCTGAATCACTAATTGATTTGGCTTTCTGACATCCTCTTGATTGCTCAAGTGAACAGTCTTTGTTAAGGTTAATTCATCTCTTGACTGCAATTGGTCAGAGAAAGCTTCATCGAAGACTCCAACAATTCTGCCATGCATTATTTCATCTTTCAACCTGCCATGTTCACAGATCACTGCAAGCATACAGATCATTTATAAACGCATCAATATTTTCTCACTTGATCAGTTTAGGCCATTGACAAAACATTCTTCCATGGATTGAAGTTAGCATCAAGCTTTTTTTTGATTTCTACTTCATACATGGCTTTCACCTCATTGATCCCCTGCCTAACGGCGATACTCTCTGCACAGCCACACATTTCATATAACTGACCTGCTCACTGTTCACCTTTGCAGTGAGGCTCAGTGTAGTGCAATATTTAATGCATTTGCAGTGTCAATTCAGCCACACTGCTGCTTGATTGAGACCTTAATCGACTCAAAGCATTTTGGTACTTGCAAAGTATTTTCCACACTTGTTCTTTCACTCATTGAAACTATATAATATTTGTGATATTGTTTGACCAGTACAAAATTTGTACAAATTCTTCTAAGATAAGGAAAACTTTACTTTTATTAAGAATTTTCTTATGTAGTTTTATCATGCCACGGGATGCTATAAAAGAAAAAGCAAGATCATCTGATATTACCTTACTTGCTGTGACAACGTATCTAGTTTTATTAACACATGATACAGTTAGCATTAACTCCTTGAACTAAAACTACCTTCTTCTCAAGGGCAATTACGGATGGACATGAAATGCTGATTAGGCCAAACACTCATAGATCCATGAATGTACTTTTAAGAAAGGTTAGGAGGCGATTTATTTGAGATGTTTAAGATGATTAGATAAGATGATAACATAGGTAGAAAGATTATTAGTGAGCAGAACACAACATCACAAAACCTGAAAATTAATATTAGACTATTCATGGGTGATTCAGTTTGAGGATGAATAAACTTGAGTCCTGGTGTGAAACAAAGGTAATTATTATGTAGGCATGAGGACAGATTTGGCTTATTGGACTGGGCAGAGAGACTAAAAGATAGGGCAGTTGACAGCTGATGAACGGTTTCTGATATTTAAGGAGCTATTCAATTCCTCCCAACTAAACCATATTTTAGAAAGGAGGAAAGCTTGTAAGGGGGAGTAAAATCATCCACAGCTAAGCAAACAAGTTAAAGATAACTTAAAGCGCAAAATTAAGGCGTACCACATTGCAAAGGTCAGTGGTAGACTGAAGGATTCGGAAACATTCAAAGACCAAAAGTAAAAAAGAAATACAAAGAGCAAAGATAAATTACAAAAGGGGATGAGCATAAAACATAAAAACAGATAGCAAAAGCTTGTACAAGTATATAAAATGGTAGAGAGTAGCAAAAGTGAATGATTGGTTCCCTACAGAATGAGACAGGGGAGTTAATAGTGAGGAACACAGTAGTAACAGAGGCATTAACTCAATATTTTGCCTCAGTTTTCATGGTGCAGGACACTGAAACCATCCCAAAGTAACAGATAATGCAAAGATCGTCATAAAGGAAAAATTTAAAACAATCATCATCGCTCGTCAAAAGTACTGAGCAACCTATTGGGTTTAAAGGCAGACAAGTCCCTAGGCCAGGAAGGTCTACATCCTAAAGTCTTAAAGAAAGTGGCAATAAAAATAATAGATGTATTGGTTATATTATTCCAACATTCCTTGGATGTGGGAAAGGTTCAAGTGGATTGCTAAAATGCTGATCTAACATTCTTGTTCAAAAAGGGAAGCAGGCATAAAGTATGAAACTGGAGACCAGTTGGTTTATCATCTGTTACTGGGAAATTGTTAGAATCCATTATTAAGAAAGTAATAACACAGCATTTGGAAAGTCAAAGCAATATCCATCAGAGTCAGCATGGTTTAATAAAGGGTAAATGGCGTTCGTCTACTTTGCTAGAGCTCTTCAAAGATGTAATAAACAAAATGGATAATGGGGGTCCTGCAGATGCAGTATGTTTAGACTTTCAGAAGGCATTTGATAAGATGCTGCATTAAAGTTTAACACAAAAGACAAGATCACATGGAGTTAGGAGTAATATATTAGCCTGGATAGAGGGTTAGCTAACCAATAGAAAGCACAGAGTTGGGAAAATGTACTTTTGTCTGGTTGGCAAGTTGTAAGAATTTGGTCCTTGAACCCTAACTATTAACAACTTATAATAATGATATGGATGCAGGGATAGAATGTACAACAGCCAAATTTGCAGCTGACTCCAAAATAGGTGGGAAAGAAGGTTACAAAGAAGAAATAAGAGTTTTACAAATAGATATGGATTGGTTAGGTGAATGGACCAAAATATAGCAGATAGAGTATAGCATGGATAACTGTGAGGTTATCTATTTTGGTCAGAAGAATAGAAAGGCAACTTATTATCTAAGTGGAGAGAAAAATTGAAATGAAGAGGGTTCTGGGTGTCCTTGTGCATGAGTTGCAATAAACTAGCATGCAGTTACAGCAGAAAATAAGGAGGGCACATGGATTTTTGACATTTATTGCGAAGGGAATGGCGTATAAAAGAAGGGAAGAGTTGTTACAATTGTACAAGGCGTGGTGAGACCACATCAGGAGCACTGCGCATAGTTTCAGTCTCCTTACTTGAGGAAGAATGCAGTTGCATTGGAGGCAGTTCAGAAAAGGTTCACCAGATAAATTATAGAAATGAAAGAGATAGTCGGAACTTCTGATGCTGGAGAATCTGACATAACAAGGTGTAGAGCTGGATGAACACAGCATGCCGGGCAGCATCAGAGGAGCAGGAAAGCTGACGTTTCGGGTCTGGACTCTTCTTCAGAAATGGGGGAGGGGAAGGGGACTCTGAAATAAATAGAGAGGGTGGGAGGTCATGATGGAAGGTTGATAAAGGAGCTGATAGGTGGAGAGGACTGCTTTGTGGAACACCTATGCTCGGTTCATAACAAACGACTGCACGTCCCAGGCACGAACCACTTCAACTCCTCCTCCCACTCCTTGGATGGCATGTCCATCCCGGGCCTCGTCCAGTGCCACAACAATGCCACCCAAAGGCTGCAGGAACAGCACTTCATATTTTGCTTGGAAACCCTGCAGCCCAATGGTATCAATGTGGACTTCACAAGCTTCAAAATCTCCCCATTCCCTACCGCATCCCAAAACCAGCCCAGCCTGTCCCCGCATCCTTGACCTGTCCGTCTTTTCTCCCATCTATCGCTCCTCCCACCTCACTGACCAACCCCCACCCCCACGTCCTACCTACCAGCCTCATCGCTGCCTCCTTGACCTGTCCGTCTTCCCTTGACTGACCAACCCCCATCCCAACTCCCCACCTACACTCACCTCTACTGGCTCCAACCCGCCACCTTCACCTGTCTGTCTTCTCTCGACCTATCTGCTCCTTTATCCACCTTCCATCATCACCTCCCCCACCTCTCTAATTATTTCAGAGTCCCCTTTCCCTCCCCCATTTCTGAAGAAGGGTCCAGACCGAAACGTCAGCTTTCCTGCTCCTCTGATGCTGCCAGGCCTGCCGTATTCATCCAGCTCTACATCTTGTTATCTCTGTAAAAATGAAAGACTTGGTTTGTGAGGAGAGATTGAGCAGTATAGCCCTACTCACTAGAGTATAGAAGGCTGGGTGGGGGTCTAATCGAAGTATATAATATGTTAAAATAGATTGACAAAGTGATTAATAAAGTGGATGCTTCTCCTTGTAGGTCAATCTAGAACAAGACGTCATAGTTTTAGCCTAAGGGGTGGCAGATTTGAAGCTGAGATGAGGACTAATTACTTCTATCAAAGGGTTCTGAATCTGTGGAATTTACTACCCGAAAATGCAATGGTTGCTGGGACACTGAGAAAACTTAAGGAGGAGACAGATGTACTTGAATTTAAAAATGGGTTAAAGGGTCATAGAGAGCAGGCAGGAAAATGGAATTGAGGCCGAGATGAGATCAGCCACATTTGTATTAAATGGTGGAGCAAGCTTGAGGGGGTGAATTACCCACTCATGCTCCTGGCCGTAGTGTTCTTACGTCAGGGAGCATTTCTTCAGCCGTAAGATACTGAAATCAGAAATTCATCTTCTACAAAGCTGTGAAGACCCACTGAAAATGTCAAAACCAATTTTTTTTTGGTGTTTTTGCTATGTGACAGAAATGGGTGAATGTAGTTTAATGTACTTAAGGTACATTACAGATCAGTAATGATCCAACTGAATTATAGATAGCAAGAACTGCAGATACTGGAGTCAGAGTCGATACAGTGTGGAGCTGGAGGAACACAGCCGGTCAGGCAGCATCAGAGCAGTACGAAAGTTGATGTTTCAGGCCTAGACCCTTCATCAGAACTGGGACTGTCAGGCCTGATGAAGGGTCTAAGCCTGAAACGTCGACTCTGCTGATTAACCAAATTGTGGAATGGTCTGAAAATGCTGAATGGCCTCCTCCATCACTGTGATCCTAACTCAGAAGGAAAACTTGTGGTATTATTAAAAAATGTTTTATTTCATTGGACGCTTGATTTCATTAGTTGCTAAAATACAAAAGAAGTGACTAGACTGGGTAGTTGGGCACGTGGATCATGTGATAAAATGCATCCAACCAAAATTGTTACTTGTGCATCCACAGGATGCTTAACTTGAAAATAGTTGCAGTTAACCTTGATTCTAAATGCCCAAAATTCATTATTTAAATAAAGCATTCAATTCTGGGCATCATACCTTAATGAACCTTAGAGGTGTGCAACATTGCTTTGAAATGTATTCTGAATCCTGCTTTCATCTAAACCAGGTAACGTCTCCCAGCCAGACAGCCTGAAAGCAGATTTAGTACGTTTTCTGTATTGTGAGATAAAATGAAAATCCCCTTAGCTCTCAAACGGTACAGCAGGGAACCTGATGTCACTGGGACATTATACGTCAATGGCAAATCACCAAAAAAACTGACTCTTCAAATAAATGGTAGTGCATTGTTTTACATTTTCTGAATCAATGCATTAAAGTGATATTATTGAGAAGATTAATGTAACATTAGGATTTCTGCTCAAGTGGTGCATTTCAGTAAAAATCAAAAGGACTGTGGATCGTGTAAATTAGGAACAAAAACAGAAGTTCTTCTTTCAGAGGAAGGGTCACCAGACCTGAAGCGTTAATTCTGATTTTTCTTCACTCATGCTGCCAGACCTGCCGAGCTTTCCCAGCAACTTCTGTTTTTGTTCCTGGTGCAGTTCAGTTCAGTGAATTCTTGGTATAAAGCATGGTGTCTGTTTCCACTTGCAGACACCATGCTTTATACCAAGAATTCAATGGAATTAATAAAGCACAAGAAAAAGCAATAGATGCCTGAGAGTAAAATGAATGATTGGTTGATTTACTGTCACAAGTACAGTGAAATGCTTTGTTTACAAGCAGTACAGGCAGATCATAATAAGCACGGATATACAGATCAAAAAGACTTAGGCAGAGGTTACATTGCAGGTTACATTGCACAGGGTATGCGCTAGGCAAGATCAATGTTAGCAAGATCAGCATTATTTGAGGCTAGAGAGTCTATTCATCAGTCTAAAAACAGTTGGGAAGAAGCTGTTCCCGAACCTGCTTGTGCATGTGTTCAGATCTCTGTATCTTCTGTCTCCAGACGAATCTCAAAACTCTGTGACCTTGGTCTCGGCTTCGCCCTCTGCAACTGGATCCTTAGCTTTCTGACCCACAGACCGCAATCAGTGACGATTGGTAACTGCACCTCCTCCACAATAACACTCAACACCGGAGACCCCCCAAGGATGTGTCCTCAGCCCCCTACTGTACTCCCTATACACCCACAACTGTGTTGCCAAGTTCTGAATGAATGCCTTCTCCAAGTTCGCTGACAACACTACAGTGATGGGACGGATATTTAACAATGACAAGTCAAAATACAGAGGGGGGATAGAGGGCTTGGTGACGTAGTACAATGAGAACAACTTCTTTCTTAACATCAGCAAGACTAAGGACCTGATCATTGACAATGGTAAGAAAGGAGGAGAATACGTCCCCATCTACATCAACGGAACTGAGGTTGAGAGAGTGAAGAGCATCAAGTTTCGCGGAGTGGCGATAACCGACAATCTGTCCTGGACTTGCCACGTAAATGTGACAGTCAAGAAGGTACAACAACGCCTCTTCTTCCTCAGGCAGCTTGGGAAATTTGGCATGTCTCTAAGGACCCTCGCCAACTTCTACAGATGCACCACAGAAAGCATATTGTCCTGGTGCATAAAGGCCTGGTATGGCAACTGCTCTGGTCAATGGTCTGATTGAAAGGTTCAAATAGTAAAGACCTGTTTATAAATACAATCCTGGGAGCAGATTATGGGCTTGGGGATTCTATTGTTTACATTATCTATTACAAATTATTCAGTGTTCCATCAATTCTTGCTATCAGGGACCGGTTGCCATTAAATTGCTGATTGTGTGCTCTCCAAAACATTTATATTGCTAGAGGACTAATGATTACAATGTTCTAACCATGTACATTGATAAAGCATTTCCAATTGAATGCTGGATATCCTGCTAGGGGTTGTCATGCTTCATGATTTTTCTTTCCATAATAAAAGTTTGAAAAGAGCAATCATTTTTAAAAGTTGTTGACAGGTTTGTTTGGATGGCCTCTGAATCCTGGTGAGACAATTCCAATGTGTGATTAACCCCCACCCATTCAGAGCTGCAAGCTCTTTTGAATGATGGCTGTGTTTAGCCAATATTAACTATACTGTCCATTGTCAGAGCGAATCAGCAGTAGACCCAATATGGTAATGTCCTAACATGACTTAAATCTAGCCTGCATTGAGTAAAGCCAGCTTGCTCCACTTAAAGGGGAAGGGAGGTATATTGTCGCTGGAAGAAGTGTCAGCATTCACTCAGGGAGTGAATCTAACCTGGAGATCAGTGAAGAATGGCACAACATAGGAGTGAATAGTATTGAGGTTTCAGATGCTTCCCTGGAGATCTTGGTGGGTGAGCTCAAAAGCAAGAATGGTGTTCTTTACATGCTATCTGCCAGGAGGCCTTCTGGATATATGTTCAAAAGCCGGTGGAAGCACTTAGCCATGGAGGCCAAAGCCCCAAGTCACATCCCGATGAGCTGGCTGTAGTTGAGTGACCTCATACGTGTGATCATGATTCATGAATGCATCTTTGAATGCCACATTCCACCAACTGCATCATTAGCTTCAAACTGTGCTCAATGCACAAAATCCCCATCAATCACTCACCAATAATCTCTCATAAATAACATTTATACGATTCATCTTGCCCTCTCACATGTACTGTTCCAAGCCTCACACCCACAACTCAGCCATGACAGCTAGTGGACAGCACAGTATTCATCAATACACATCCATCTCTCTTTCAGACAAGGTTCGGATGGTTTATTTTGTAGTGGGTTTTATTTTTGCATTGTGGTCAAGCAGACATTTAGGTGACCAGTGATAGAGAAAAGGTAAGATGTAGGGCAGTTGGGAATTGGAGAACTGGTATTGAGTTACTGGTATCACACTGGGATGAATTCATCATGAACAGCCTGCGTTTATAGGTTGCCTCCTTCCATCTTCTTTCTTCCTTCCCTTTTCACCTCATTGTCCTCTCATATTTTTGTCACTTGATTAGGTTGAGAAGGTGAACAGCGTTCTTACCTGGCTGCAGTGCATGTGGGTTAGATACAAACCTTTTCTGACCGCCTAGCTTCAGATATTCAGTTAACAGTGAGAAGTTTCCATGCATTGACACCAATCTCAGTCAATTTGAGATGTTACTTGCAGATATCATTACATTGTGGTCACGGGTGACTTGTTGGTCTCGTGCCAATGGCAAGCTCACAATAGAGAATATGCCTTTGGAGATTGGCTGTCATGCATTTGGCCCACATGACCCAGCATTTGGAATCACTGCTGACTTCAGAGGGCATATGTGCAGGGATCCACCCACATTGGTCTACATGTTGGTGGTTGGTGCTTTATTGGACTGAAATAGAGCCAATTGTTGCAACCAAGAGGAGAGCTCTCATAACGATAAACAAATCCCCGCAGCTGCCAGAATTAAGTCTCAGCTGACTGCTTGGCACAGTGCCAATCAAATCATTGGACCCTCCAGAGCCTCAAATATATGTAAATAGTATCTTGTATAGGTAAGGAATGCCTTGGGTTTGTTGGAACTGTCGGGAAAGTCAAACTCCAAGGTTTGTTTGTTCTCCCTACGCTAAGACTGCAAAAACTGAACTCCTTCAGTGACTACGTATGTATATAAAGATGTTTTATGAATAAAGTATATTTTTGAAATTAAAAGGAAAACTGGCTGATACTCTGCAACAACTTGCAACCCGTTGCTGAATTTATGGATGCCGGAGGAATGTCGAAAGGAATCAATAAAACAAAAGCTCAGGAACAACCAACACAGCTTCTTGAAGACAAAGATGTGGGTGATCATTGTTGAGTTTAGTTAGCAGATGGAAACGTGGGTCGTGCATTACCTCAAATTCTATGCAACAGAAAGCATTTTCACAAAGACAGGGTCTCAGTGCATTTCCAGGCTTTCCTGTTGAGGAAGTGCTGGGCATAGTGCCATAGAGCACCATAGTGGTGTGCAATAAGTCCATCAACCACTTTGCCAGTGGTAAAGCTCCAGGAAACCGTGGTAAACTACCAGAACTCATTAAAAATAGCAAACCAACACAGATAAGCATCTCCGTGAACTTCTGTGCTTCTTCTGTAAGGAAAAATATGTGCCTCAAAACATGTAAGATGCAAAAATAGTTACATTCTACACAATTAAGGGGGTGAAAATAAAATCTGATTGACAAGTTGAGGTATTTTTCATGTGATTTGAATTGGTTTTTTTACGGAAAGTTAGACATGAGCGTTAGATCCTGCTCCCTGGTTCAAATCATAGCTACTTTTCATGGTGCCTATAGGGGAGGTGGTGGCCTAGTGGTTATCATCAGACTGTTAATCCAGAGACCGGGTAATGTTTTAATCCTGGGGGGGTTCAAACCTGGTGTAGAAGTTGGTGGAATCTGAAATCAATACAAAAATCTGAAATTAAGTGTCTAAGGATGACTGTGAATCCATTGTTGATTGTCAGGGGGAAAACCCATCTGGTTCATTAATGTGACTGAGGAAAGGTAAGATGTGGGGCAGTTGGTGATTGGAGAACTGATATTCAGTGTCAACAGCTCTCTATGGCAAAAAAAATCCACAGGTTCAAACACTCAGAGCAAATTCCTCCTCATCTCTGTCTTACACAGGTGACCTGTTATTCTGAGATTACATCTCCACAAACCAGAGACTAGAAGCGTGAGTGGCCATTTTCAAAGTTCAGGTTCATGGAAGAGGGATTTATCATGTCTCAGAGCACCCAACCCAAAAACGGAAATCAGGGCCTAGAACTCCTGTTGTTCAAGGATGAGATCCTCCATCAGCTTCTTAAGACAAAGGCCAATAAAAACCATGATAACCTTACCCACATCCTGATAACAAATAAAACAAGAAGCACTTGCTGTAATATTATGTGTGTAATATAACCACTTAGTGAGACCACATTTATATAAGTATGTCTTTTCCATTCTGCATGTAAACCTGAATGTATAACATTGATGTTAGATGGGCAACATGTTGTAAAAGTAGATGCTATTTGATAAACACATTTTCTTCATGTCTTGTTGTTCATTCATTTGATTAAGCAGGCTTCAATTATTTGAGCGTTGAAACAATCAAGTATGTTCGAAATCAAGATGAAAATCACCTTAAATGTGATGTTTAAAATGGGAACTGATGGGGGTTTGATGCACAAACTGTGACATCTGTCCCATAGCTTGAGCAGGCCACAGATGGCATTAGCAGCTTTGGTGGATGCTGCAATTTTCCTAAGCTAATATTGTACTAGATTTTGGTTTACATCTGCAATTTTGTCAATCATTTTAAATCTTGATTACTTTGCCATGTTAAGAGTTTCACTAACTTCAGCCAAATAGGCACCTGTACAGACAGAAGTAACAGTTGACAGGAGCAACAGATATAATACAGTATTGCTAAGTGAGAATAGGCATAAAATCATAAAAGCAGAAGAAGGCATTCAGCCCAACAAACATTTGAAAATCTGTTCCATTAATTAATTCCCTGAAAGAGACCAGTGTGAAGTCTTCTTTAGGACTAAGGATCTTGGAGTTGAGAACCAGGTCCGTCCCATCAAGAGTTTCCGGACAATCAAGTGGCCACCAGCCATTAACTGGAGGCAGCAGCAGTGGGTGATTGCCAGTAACTTCCCCAGGGACAGGCCTGGGAGTGCCATGGGAGCCAGATGAGTGAGGACAGAGTGAGGGCTTGTAATATCGAGGGCACAGGACAGATAGAGAGGTGGAGGAGTGGGTCACCAACAAGGACGGGATAGGGGTGGCTCTTAGCAGCACACCCCACTTCCCAATGCTGGTCGCCTCACCCAAGTGCTGAGCAGGATTTCCTTCTTGGACTTCCCCCATGGCAACTGTCTCACTGCAACTGGCTGATTACCCGAGGAGGCAGGTCAAAACCTTTCATTTGGTATTAATTGCTCAGCTAAGGGCCTCAATTTGTGGCAGGATGACAAGGTTATCTACAGGCCTTCATGCTCCATATTTAATGGGAAAACGATGGAATCCTTCCTTGCCCAATAACCTTCCACCTGACAAGATATTTCCCTGCCTTCAAACAAAACCTCAGGAGAGGGCATTAATGTCTTCCGACATTGACCCTTTTCTTTTGCAGAAGATCAGAAGAGTTTGCTTGCTGCCCAAGTTAATATTTTCCCACAACAAACATCTCAAGAACTGAGTATCTGGACATTATACATTCTTAATAAAAAGCAAAAGAGCTGCAGATGCTGTAAATCAGGGACAAAAGCAAAGTTTCTGGAAGCTCAGCAGGTCTGGCAGCATCTGTGAAGAAAAAAATCAGAGTTAACATTTCAGGTCTAG
>JAHRHZ010000051.1:19051023-19067863 GCA_024137785.1 Ginglymostoma cirratum | reverse complement strand
TCTAGGCCCGAAACGTCAGCCTTCCTGCTCCTCTGATGCTGCTTGGCCTGCTGTGTTCATCCAGCTCTACACCTTGTTATCTCAGGTGCTTTGCCATGATCTTTGCTTTTGTTTGTTAGTTTGCTAAACTTTAATTCCTTTGTTTCTCTTTTGCTGCTGACTTGAATGAGTAGCAATGTTACATTCCCAAACCTTGTCCCAGTACTCCCTAACCTACATTGGCTCTTGATTTAGAAATGCCTTAATTTTAAGCTTCTCATCCTCTTGTTCAAAACCCCCTGTGGCCTCACCTCTCCCTGAATCTGTGATCTCACTGAATTCTCAACCCAACCCTCTGAGATCTCCGTGTTTGCTCAATTCTAGCCTCTCATGCTGCCCTATTTCCATGAAACTTTGGTCTTGCCTCTCGTAATTTAGGACAAAGTTCTGGGGTTTCCCAGTAATTCCTCCAACACTTAAAGCTTTCCTCTTTTAAGTCTTCCCTTAAAACCCATCTCTCTCTGTCCAAACTTTAAGCTTTTCCCCAAAATCTCTTTATGATGGCAAACTCTGACTGAAGATATCCCTGTAAATTGCCTGAGGATGTTAATGCAGCTATATTAATGCAAGTTTTGTTTTTGCATGATCATGGTTGAAATTTGATCAAATTGTGAATAACTTCTCTGTCAGCTGACAGCACTATCTCCCTCACACTTGCCTTACTCTAATCCCAAGTCACACCTCATAATTTTGTCAGTTTTTATTCCTCAACTTCTCACAAACCCCTTGCTACTTTCCTCTTCCCTAACAACCTTGAGGCTGCTCTCCCTGGTACCATTTTGATTTTGACATTGGGGAAATAAAAATAAAGAGATAGGCTGCCACCTGGTTTACCTTAAAAGGCAAAATCAAATTTATCCTCAGCCTTGTGTCCGACCTTCAGGTCTTTTCCATTTTGATTCTTGACATCTTCAGCTGGGAACATCATGCCTGACAAACCGGTTGGAGCTTTCTCGAAGATATTACTGGCAGAATTGAAAAAGGCGAATCAGCAGACGTGGTGTATTTGGATTTTCAGAAGGCTTTTGATAAACTCCCATTCAGGAGGTAAGTAAATAAAATTAAAACATATGACATTACGGGTAATATATTAAAGTGGTTTGAGGATTGGTTAACAAGCTAAAAGCATGGAATAGGAATAAATGGGTAAATCTCAGGTTGGCGTGCTGTGACCATTGGGACATTGCAAGGATCAGTGCTTGGGCACTAGCTGTTCACAATCTATATCAATGATTTGGATGTAGGGGGCAATTGTAATAGTTCCATGTGTGCAAATGATACAAAACATGGAGGCAAGGTGAGTTGTGAGGAAGATGCAAAAAAGCTGAGTGAATGGACAAGAGCATGGCAGTTGGAATACCAGTGTAAGGTTTAGTCAGAGGAAATGAAGTTGCAAAATATTTTTTAAATAGTGAGAAATTGGAAAGTGTTGATGTTTTCTTTTCATTTAATGACTATTATTTTGAAATATTTCACAATAAGAAAACCAGTTTTGACATTCAGAACTATAGAATCCCTACAGTGTGGAAAGAGGCCATTCAGTCCACTCACCCCCTGAAGAACACTCCACCCAAATCTAGCCCCCTATCATATTCCCATAACTCTGCATTAACCATGGATAATCCACCTATCCTGCAGATACCTGCACACTACACGGCAATTTACAATGGCCGATCCACCCAACCTGTGCATCTTTGGACCCTGGAAGTAAAACGGAGCACCGTGGCGGAATCCCATGGATAAACAGGGAACGCAATCAAACCTGACAGTCACCCAAGGCTAGAGTTCAACCTGGGTCCCTGGCACTGTGAGGCGTCAGTGCTAACCATTGAACCATTATGCCACCATTTTTAATTCCTGTACATTTTTTTTCTTTCATTGTCATCTTCCCCGAGTTGCGTACATCAAAAAAAAAGGTTGTCTTGTCAATTCCCAAGAGATGGTAATTTTCTGAAGTGTTAGTTGGTGGGTTTGTTCTTATGTATATCGGGTTATGCTCATTTGGACATGTCAGGCAGCCTTCATAACTGTTCTGGAGATAGTAGGAACTGCCGATGCTGGAGAATCTGAGATAAAACGTTGTGGAGCTGGATGAACACAGCAGGCCAAGCAGCATCAGAGGAGCAGGAAAGTTGACGTTTCAGGTCAAGAAGAAGGGTCTCGACCCGAAACATTAACTTTCCTGCTCCTCTGATGCCTTCATAACTGTTCTGTCTGATTAACAGCTGGTTTGGAGGGTGAGTTGTGAAGAGGATGTAGAGATGCTTCAGTGTGACTTTGACAAGCTGAGTGAATAGGCAAGTGCATGGCTGATGTAGTATAACGAGGATAAATGAGATGTTGTCCATTTTGGAGCCAAAAAAAGAAGGCAGCTCACCACCATCTTCTCAAGGGCAACTAGGGACAGGTAATAAATGCTGGCCAGCCAGGAATGCTGAGGTCCCTTAAGTGGTTAAAAAAATTCTGAATGGCTATATATTGAGAGGGGGGAAATGTGCAACTGGATGTCCTTGTACACCAGTCACCAAAGGTAAGTGTGCAAGTGCAGCAAGTGATGAAGAAGGCAAAGGCTTTGCTGGCCTTCACAGCAACAGGATTCAAGTACAGGAACAGAAGTGTGTGGCTGTAATAATAAAGGGTTTTGGTGAGACCGCATCTGGAATATTGTGCACAGTTTTAATCTCCTTATTTGAGAAAGTATGGTGTTGCCATAGAGGGAGTGCAACGAAGGTTTACCTGACAAATTGCTGGGATGGCAGGACTAACATATGAGGAGAGGTTGAATTGATTAGAGTTATACTCACCGGAGTTCAGAAGAATGAGGAGGGATCACTGGATTAAATAGGGTAGATAGATGCAGGAAAGATGTTCTCGATGACAGGGCAGTCCAGAACCAGGGGGCACAGTTTAAGGGTATAGGGTAAACTATTTAGGACAGAGATGAGGAGAAATTTCTTCATCCAGAGAATGTAACGAGCCTGTGGATTTTGCTACCACAGAAAGCAATCAAAGCTAAAATGTTGTATGATTTCAAGAAAGAGGAAAATATTGCACTTGGGGCCAAAGGGATCAAAGAACATTTGAGGGGAGGGTTGGCAGGGTGAAAGCAGGAACAAGCAGGAACAACAAGTTGGATGATTAGCCATGATCATAATGCATGGCGGAGAAGACTCGATGGGCCAAATGGCCTGCATCTGCTCCTATTTTCTATGTAACATGGAAATCCTTTAAAAGCCGTATCAATGTTAAACCAAACTGTACTTCACACTGTTGTGTGACTAAGCTGCAAAGTGCAAGTGTAGAATTCAACAGAATTATTTCAGAAGCATGTTTAAACATATATAATGAAGCAATTTTAACATGTTTCCACATGCAATGGCATTCAGCCAATGATGCATTACTAATTTGTAGTATTGATAAAGATTTCAACATCTTTGAGATTGAAACTTAACATGGTTTCACCCTGACATTCAAATCTTACCATTGCATTGCAACACTCCTAAGATCCCTCTTCTAATTCTAGCCTAGATCTTGCCCATCCCTGCTTTTGTGAGGCTAAATTTATTGTGAACGGCCCCATCAGATGAAGCAATAACAAGATCATGCAGGAACACAATGCTGCTGTATGATGCTACTGCCAAGCAATGGAATGGCAGTAGCAGCGCCCTATCACAAAGATGGCATTGCTGATATAATCAAACTGCAGTTATACACACTGGGCAGAAAGAAAGCAGTTTCTGAGAGCTCTCAGACCTTGGTTAGAGGTTTCCCTTCCTTTTGAGCAGCCACATTCGACATTTTGGGAAAATAACTTAAATAATGTGCCAGCTTTGCTTTGCAGCTCAGCTTGTTGAAGTAGGAGGCACTTTGGAGGTAGGATTACAAAGTGCTGGTCCTGATTTAATTTAAAGGTGAAATGCTGCCCCTGGTGTGCACAAACCTGCAGGTGAAGGATCTCACTTTACAACGAGCAGCCTGCAGTCTCTCCTTAGCTGTTTGGTAGGCAGCTGTATACATGAAACCACCAATGCAATGTATGTCTCCTGTTATGGCTGTCCATAACATTATTACGCACAGAATGTCATGTTGTTAATCCTATGGATGCATTCTGGTTTAAGGACGTCTACTTCCAATAACTGACGTCACTGGGTTCTTTAGCATTTGCAAAGGCAGCCATTTCGAAGTCCATCTTTACATTCAGGCTAATTACTCTGTTTCTTTCACTCTTGCATTGGCTGCCTTCAACCACCTGGATCCTAAGATCCACAATTCTCTCCCTAAACCTCCCACTCACTCTCCTGAGCTCCTGTCAGATGAATCATAACCATCTTTAAATATTTCATAACCAATTATTTTTACTTGTTTCTCTTCCATTAAGATGCTCTTTAGAACCTTATTTCTTTGACCAAGTTTACAACATTCCAGTGAAAAGCCATGAAATGTTCTACCCGGTAAAAGAGCGCTGCTTTTTTTTTAAAAAGTTGATGTATAGAATCCTGGAATCAAGTTGTGTAATCTCCAAGTCTGTGTTGTTGAGATTAACTTTACTGACTGATACCATAGATTACATCTACACATTATTTTGGAAGTGCATCATTGGGAATGTATGGGGACAGGTTCAAATGGTGTCATGATCTACAACAGTGAGGGCTGGCAGTTTTTGGGCCTGAACACTGATAAGCTGAAACCAGATAGTCTATTAGTTAGAACTAAATACAGATTTGGTTAGAAACATGGGAAGATGTTGTAAGTAGCACTTGCTTTGGTGTTTGCATCAATGTGTGGACAGTGCCCTTTGTGAAGATCAGTTCACTCTGTGTTCAATAATTCGTCATTTATATACAAATACAAATGTCAAAGATTAACAATATTGGTAAGGTTTGAGAAAATATCACTATATAGAAAAGGAAAATTTGTAACATCAGGATGTCCCAAGCATTTTATAGCCAATGCAGCAGCTTTGTCACTGTTGTGATGTATAAAAGATGGAAGTGAATTTGCACAAAGTAAGGTTCCACAAACAGCAGTGTAAATCAAACCGAACAATTTATCTTATTTTACTGAGGTTGACTTGAGGGGTAAATATTGATCAGGATGAATTCCCCTTCTTGTACCATGGGGTCATTTATACTCATTTGAGAGGACATACAGAGGACTCAGTTTAATGTTGCATGTGAAAGCCAATGCCTCTGGCAGGACAGTACTGAAGTGTTGGCTTGGATTTTGTAATGAAACAAGTTTTGAGCCCATGACTTTCAAATAACTGCGGCAAGTGCCCAGCAACTGACTAGAGCTAATTATCACAATATTCTACATTGTAAAAATATTATAATCACAGTAACACAGAATTGCTACATTTCAGAAGGTGGTCTCTTGGCCCATCATGTCTGTATTAATGTGCTGGATTAAAAATGAGTTCCATGAGATGACAGAAGCACATGCACCATGAGAGAAATAAACTTCCATCAGTCGTCTCAACTTCAGCTTAAGCGTCCCTCTTAATGCCTGAGTTAGTTGCAGCATGAAGCAGCTGAAAATGAGAGAATTGTTATTCTTCTATGTACCTTTTTAAATCTTTTTCTGACTTTTCTTATTTGGAACCAGAAGTACAAACATTTCTAATAGAAATATCACTTTTAAATCTCTTCCATCCCACTCTCTGCTTCCTCGATTTAATCCTTATGATCAATAAAATACATATATCAATAACTTTTACAGAAAGAGTGGGAAAATTTCATCTACTGAAGGAAGTTATTTTAGAATAAACTGGAAAGGTAAAACACCCTTCGCATTTCAAAGGATCATTCTCACACTAAATTTTACATGAATATTCAACTGAAGCCTTTGTTTTAGGAATGAGGGGTCTGAATAAATCCACTCTCCGATCTTAATGAACCTTTACTGATATTAGCATGTGAAAAGACTCGGATCTTTCAGTTAATCCCAAAACCTTGTCAAACCAGTTTTGCAACAATTTTTATAGTCCCCTCCCTCTTTCTCGCTGGTCAAAGTGACCTTTGTTTTTACCTTGCATCTGCCTCTTGCTCTCCTTTCGTTACTTAGCATTCTGTTCCTACACTTACAGACTTTACAAATAACGGCCTCGGCTCTCCCCTTGTTCTAATGATGAATCGCATTGGCATAAAATTCTGCAGTCTTCTATTTGAACATGTATTAATTGATTAGTTTTAATAGGGGAATTAAGCCATATATTTCAAGTCAATTCACACATTGAAATAGTGAAGGACGGAATGAAAAACGAATCCCTTTTGCCGATATTCACAGAATAACTTTACAGTGGGTACAGTAGTTGTCCACTGCCAATTTTATAAATAAAACAGATTAGCCAGTCAGATTAACACTGTCAGTGAGATTTCAGTAAGTGCAACAGATTTACTTACATAAGAACTGTCGTGCATATCAAAATAATTCATTGTCCTTCAGAGTCGAATTGTTTATGAACAGCAACAGTTGAAGATGAGGGATAACAAGCATGGGGCTGGATGAACACAGCAGGTCAAGTAGCATCATAGGAGCAGGAAAACTTGACGTTTCGGGCCTAAACCCTTCATCAGAAGAGGGTTCACTTATTACATTATCAAGGACAACTAGGGACGAACATTATGGCCTTGTTATTAATGCCGAGATCATGCAATTTAAAAAGGAAAAAAAAAGACTGGCGCATTTTTGAATGAATTGCTGAGTGCATTTTCATTTTCTGTTACATTCCTTGTCTTCTGCCATAGTTCTGTTTTTAAAAATCATTGCAGGGTTTTCTATTATAGGTCCTGGGAATTTACAACAAAGTAATGCAGAGAGTTGCAGGGTTAACACTGTCGGAGAGCAAGCAAGCGGCAGGTTAAGTTAAAAAGTGGGCTCTACAGTGGCCAGGATACTGGGTCCGGCCAATCTTAGCTGGTGGGAAATTACAGGATTGATAAAGATCTTGGCATTTTCTAGCCTCACAAAAAGCATTTTTCATCCACCATGTTCACCCCACCCTCTCAACTGCACCCTCCAGAGTCTCCACCCGGATGTCCGTGTCAAACGGCTCGAAATCCAATAACTGAGGCATATCCTTTTTCAGAAGCAGGATATTTCCTGATCATTTTGCTTAGTACCTGCAGGAATCAGATAAACCAGGAGCGTTTCAGAATTTGACTGTCAATTCATTTATTTCTAAGCATGAAAAACCGATTCGGGGTTTTGTCTGTACCGCTGGGCTAAGTAGGGTTAAATGAGAAGCAGTATGCAAAAAATAAGGGAAAAGAATCCGTATGCTGTGAGCGGAAAAAAAAAGCATTTGATTATTTTCTAAACTGCGAGAAAAGTTCACCGCTGAGACTGCCAGCTCTCTGGGTGCTGATAAAAAAAATGTTCGCGTAATAAAATTTTAGCCATGCTCTCCTTTTCTTATTGGTGGAGACAAATTATAAGCAATTTTAAACAATTTCAATATGTTTAATGGTCCAAAGTTAAGCTAAACTGTTCCACTCACTGAGTAAAGTGCCAGATCCGTAAACGGGAACGCTGAGCTACCCCAAGAGTGTACTCATTTTAAATTTTGGTTGGAAGCGGGATGTACATGTTTATTACAATTTCAAACAAAATGCTAATGTCATTAAACAAATGAGGTTTACGCAAATTAACTGCATTTTAATATTCCAAAGACTATGACACAGGACATTGTGCAACGAAACATTGGCCAGAAGTATCAGTTGCAAGCGTGCTTTTCATTGCTGCAAATCTCAGGAGAATATTTGTAATTAGTATCATTTGCCTAATACTTCAGGTTAATTAGAATATTTAATTGAATAGCTGTAATCTTCAGAGATGACTATATTATGATCAAATTAGTACCATGGTTACGCACACTGATCACTGCTGCAAAGTGGCTTTAACTTCTGCAGCATGTTGTTTCTCGAGTGTATTCCACACACAGGCGCGCACACACACAAAAAAAATCTGCTTTTATAACACTTCTGAATTTCAATGAACCATTTGAACTCTGCCATCAACATTTAATTATTTTCGGAAAAAAAATATAAACGTCTCCGCCACAGCTCCCATATGGCGTGTTGGCAAATACAGTTGCCCAGCTTGCAGTGTGTAGCAAGATTTCAAGCAAGCACTGAATACAGAGACTTCTCGCCAAAGACCCCCACCACCCATCCTGCCCCTTTCACTAACCCCCTGCTCCCCTCTCAATGTTTACAAATACAGACCATATGAAGCCTCACAGGAGAGGTTACCAGGAAACCATTCAGATGCTATTAGGTACAGATGAGTTGATTTTTACAATGCAACAATGACTTTAATTCTCCAGTGGCTGAGGCAGAGAATGTCTATTCTGCATTCCGCAACTTTTTTGACAAACAAAACTTGGGATTCAGGATGTAGGAGCGGGTGGGTTGGGCAGAGGTAGTTGCACATGGATGGAAAATGAAACCGTTCCCGATCACGGCTGTTTTGTTCAAATTAATGCCATTCATACCAGTGCTGAGTAGAATACCATGAATTGATGACTAACATCTCCAGGTTAAGTGTTTCCGGCCATAACCTTATTGATAGAGAGTTTGAACCAAAACCGATGCGACCCTTGTTCAAGACAGAGAGCAATCTAGTGAACCCCAGATCCCTCATTAGCTGTCCCTCTCTTTTCTGTGGCATATTGGCAAAGAATGTCTTGTCAAATCAGTGCAATTTGAACACAACTGAAAAGAAACCCACCGTTGGTAACATTCACTAACCCTGTGATGAGGAGCAGCTTGAGCAAACAATGAACATTTAATGTTAACTTTGAAATGATTTGGATCATAGAATCCCTACAATGTGAAAACAGGCCCTTCGGCCCAACAGACCCTTAGAGCACCTTACACAGATCCATGCACCTATAACCCACCTAATCTACACATCCATGAACACTATGGGCAATTTAGCATGGCCAATCCACCTAGCCGACACATCTTTGGATTGTGGGAGGAAATACACACAGACACACACTGACACGGGGAGGATGTGCAAACTCCACACAGACAGTCACCTGAGGATGGAATTGAACCTGGGTCCCTGGTGCTGTAGGACTGCAGTGCTAACCACTGTGCCACCCTGAGCCACTTAACCCATCCATAACCCACCTAATCTACACATCCCTGAACACTATGGACAGACACCGTGACTCCCCTTTGATTTGAATTGATCCGATTTGACTTATTTCTGTCACATGTTCTGAGGTACAGTGAAAAAAAGTGTTGTCTTACATGCTTTACATCAGATCGCACTGTACAAATGCATCAGAGTAACAGAACAGAGTGCAGGATACAGTGTTACAGCTGCCAAGAATGTGCAGAGAGAGAGATCATGTTTAACATTAAGGAGGTCCTTAAAAACTCTGATAACAGTGGGGAAGAAGCTGTTCTTTAATCTGTTTGTATGTGTATTCAAGCTTTTATGCCTTCTGCCTGATGAAACCATTTCCTTGAGAAAATGAGCACCAGAAATTTACACACTTCCATTTTTTGCAACAGTAATATCTGGGTGGGGCCTGAAAGTGTTATTGGTTGTGGCCATCATTTTGACATTGAAACCATGGTAACATGTTGGTACTCGAAATTGAAATGCAGAGGACTGGAGACATGAGTTCAACCTCTGCTGTGAATTTAGATTTGATTAATTAAGTAAATCTGGAATAAATGGTTTGTGGCAGTAATGGTCACCAGATTGCCAAAACCACTCACCTGACCCACTAATGCCCTTAAAGAAATTCTACTGTTCTTTATAAAAATCAAAGGAACTGCAGATGCTTTAAATCAGAAACAAAAACAGAAGTTACTGGGAAAGATTAGCAGGTCTGGCAGCATATGTGGAGAGAAATCAGAGTTAACATTTCGGGTCAAGTTCTGAGGAAGAGTCTCTCGACCCGAAACGTTAACTCTGATTTCTCTCTAGAGATGCTGCCAGACCTGCTGAGCTTATCCAGCAACTTTTGTTTTTGTTTTTACTGTTCATTACCTTGTCTGACTATGACCAAATCCAGACCACTTTATACAGTTGATTGTTAATGTCCTCTGAAAAGCCCCACAATTGTTAGGAAGGACAGTATTTGCTAGTCTTTCCAGCAAAATCATGTACGTAATTTTTTTTTAAAGCCTTATAAATGACCGTTTAGTGGGAGATAGTTGCACTGTAGTAATATTGCTGGAGTAATACAGAAATCCAAGATGATGCTCTGAGTACATGGGTTCAAATCTCACTATGACAGCTGATGGAATTTTAATTCAATTAATAAATCTGGAATATAAAGTTTGTCCCAGTAAGGGCAACCAGGAAACCATTATCAAATGTTGTATAAACACATCTGGGTCACAAATGTCATTTTGGGAAGGAGATCTGATATCCTTACTGGATCTGACCTATGTGTGACTCCAGAATCACAGTGATGTGCTTGACTCTCACCTTACCTGAAAGAATTTGAAACAAACAGCAAGCCACTCAGTTTCCTCGACAATTAAAGGATGGGTAACGAATGCTGCTGATGCCATTCAACCCTACCTCCCCTGAAAGAATAAAGGTGAGGAATTGAAATGAGCACCTTCAAACTAAAAAAGATTTTGCAGACATTCACATTTAATCTCACAGAAATATAAAGTAACAAACTTTACCCCATTGTATAGGGTGCAATGTTGTTATCTTAATTTGGTCAGTTGACTAACACAAGTGCTCTTCGGTGCTAAGGAAGAATAACTGCACAGGTCTTAACATTTCTAGGATTGAGACGACAGCTGGAAGATATGTCACATGTTATCAGGTTCCAGAAATTTACACAGACTCATTTTTTGGATTGTTTATGTTTGAAGTGGGGTAAAGTGAGATAGACTGGGCATGATAAGTATACATTCCCAGCAACTGATTGGTGAAATCTGAACCTCTCCTGATGGTGTTTTATGCCTGGATCTGATGTACAGCTGAAATCATGGTATCAAGAATTACTACTGCACAGAACAAGGCCTTTTTCTGAAGAAGGGTCCCGAGCTGAAACGTCAGCTTTCCTGCTCCTCTGATGCTGTCTGACCTGCTGTGTTCCTCCAGCTCCACACGGTGTTATCTCTGACTCCAGCATCAGCAGTTCTTATTATCTCCAAGGCCTTCTTCTCACTTGTTTCATGGGATGTTGGCATCGCTGGCAAAGTCAGCATTTAATGCCTAACACTAACTACCCAGACAACAGTTAAAATCCAACTGCATTGCTGTGTGCCTGGAGTCAAGTGTAGGCCAGACCAAGTAAGAATGGTACTTAACAAGGTGTAGAGCTGGATGAACACAGCAGGCCAAGCAGCATCATAGGAGCAGGAAGGCTTGACGTTTCTAGGCCCAAAATGTCAAGCTTTCCTGCTCCTATGATGCTGCTTGGACTGCTGTGTTCATCCAGATCTACACCTTGTTATCTCAGATTCTCCAGCATCTGCAGTTCCTATTATCGCTATCTAAGAATGGTAGTTTCCCCTCCCTAAGGAAGATTACCAAACCTGATGATTTCTTTTGAACAATAATGGACTGTAGCTACATGGTTGTCTTTTGGTTACCATCTTGTTTCAGATTTTTATGGAAGTCAAATTTCACCACCTGCCATGGTGGGATTCAAACACATATTCCCACAACTTTGGCCTGAAGCTCTGGGTTACAACCCTCTGGATTCAGCTGTTATAGTCCTTGTGGCTCTTAGCAGGAGCATTTACCTACCACTCACTTGCTCTGCCCATGATTTCCAGGCATAGTAGTTGTAGCCAGGAAAGATCCTGACTCCAGATACTCCATGTCCAGGAATGGAACCCCATCTCTAATCCTGGAACAAGATATTTTCAGTGGCATGGGAAAGAGAGTTGGTTCGCGATCGCCAGCCACCCATAATTTAAAGTTGCTGGCACTGTTATAAAGAAGATCAGTTCAAATTCCCCTGTGATTTTTTTGGAGGTCGCCAGGATGGGAAAGGTTCCCAGATTTAGCTGTGATGAGTATGGTTATTACCCAGAGTGGGAAATATGTTTCCTGCCTTACACTTCATCAGACAATGGCTTCACTCTGAGGTAGCCCTGTGTCACCCATAGGCTAAGCTGGTTTAGATGTAAAATATAACAAAATGTTGCCAGGTTGGTTTTTACAGAGTCTGATTCCTTCAAAAAGCTGATGGTTTTAAAATGGTAAGATTATTTTGAAAGTCTGATGACCACTCTGGGCAATGTTTTTTACAAATGTCTTATTCAGCACTTTTTTCACTTTGACAAATCCTTGACCATGTGTAGCTGTAGGATAACCAAAAGTGAACGTGGGTGAGGCTGGTTGGTAGGATGGGGTGTGGGTTGGTATGAGGAGGGGTGGGGCTGGATTTGGGCTAGGAGGTTGGTGGGAAGGCAACAAATGGATTGGGGTGTTATAAAACAGATCTGGATGTTTTACTTATTGGTTCAAGCGGTCGGTGCTCTCAGCACAGAGATGGGGCTTGAAACAGAGGTGGAAAGCCGGTCTCCAACTCATATCCATCTCCCCAGCACAAAAGCCTCCTCTAAATCACGATAGGATTATGGAATCTATAACATTCCCAAATCTAGTCCCTAGAAAATCACAAAAATCTGGGTCTACATTACTATTTATATAGCCCAGGATCCTCTATAACATTATAACCACTTTCTGAACATGACCTCATACCTTCAACAGTTTTAGCAGTGGCTATACTGTCAGCAGTTTCTTTGTTCCAGCATCCATTTTAAACTATTTATCCTTTTATTCACAATAACTGTGAAACTAACCACTGAATTCCAGAATAACTTTACTAATATTCATTTCCGGCTGCTACTGATGTTAAATGTCCAAGCTTCTGCTTCTGCCTGGATAGTCTGGTGTTACTAATCCTTCTTTCTCTCCTGGGTTCAAGCACCTGGGTAACAGTAATTGAAAATGAAACACTCATAAGTCTTAACATGAAACACTTGTCCTGACAACAAGATTTTTTTGGCATTATAAAAATGGGTACAAATTACATTAGCTAGTTAAGCCTAATTACAAAGGCTATCAGGAGCCGGAGATAATATGTATACCTGAAGTCATCAGGATCGAGAGTTGAATTCTCTGTACTCTACCCAAGAGTATGTGACATCATCAGATTGGGCGGATCTGAATGCAATTTCCAACATTAACCCTTTCAGAACTATGACCTTATCCAACATTTCTCCCCAAGCTTTTCTTCCACATTGTTAACTTTTATACATTCAAGGATAAACCTACTTCCACATTTTCCACAGCTTCATCTCTCTCTATATCTTTGATTTTGCAAATTAAGAATTCTTAAGTTTCAGAATCTTTTTCAAAACCCATTTTTGTCAAATTTGGAAAATTGATAGGCCTTTGTATTGAAGATTATTGACTTTGATTCTGATCTCCTGTCAATCATCTCTTCACTGGAGGATCTTTTATCTCTTGGAAATTCTTTGTGGAAGATGTAATTCCTGCTAAACCCAGTATTAAGTCCAATACCTTATGTGGAGGACCCTTGATCTCCTGAATTCCCTTGCAGAGGAATTTTTCCTTTCTAACTCAGGTTTTTACCCCATAGCATCATCTGTAGGACATTTCATCACATCTTGGAAGATGCTGCTCTGTTGAAACAAATACTTTTCTCTTTACAGTGGCCTGGACTTTCTAACCAGGCAGTTCCTTATTCTTGACCAGGTCTGCAGACATTGATCTGGGTTGCATCAAGTTGCGTACAGTCAATCTCCATTTTGTTCAAATAAATTCTGAATCTGCTGAAGATTGTCAACATCTGTGTTGAAGCATGTAAGCTCTTTGCTTCAAATTGTCGAGCAATTTGGTTGACTATATTCACCCTTTATGAACACCATGCTGGTGAACTAGACAGTTCAACATCCCCAATCTTGGCACTAGAGGATTATGATTTAATTAACATTATTTATGTCACTGTTACTGATCATTCTTCCTTGGAAGTCAATAGATCGTGCAGGAACTAGTGTTGGCTCATGACCCATCAAGAAAAAAACAAACTACCGCACCAATTTGCCACGTGAATAACTTTAGTTGAAGATTCATCAGTGAGATGAGGTGGGCCATACTGCCCTTTTTTGTTCTCAATATTTTGTTTTCCTGGCAAACTTTGCTGATTTTTGACTTCTAGCTTTACCTCAGTGATGAAAATGATGGAAAATCATTCCACAACTCCCAATCAGTCACAATCTCCTTTCTTGTGGACAGGATGAAACAATTCACTGTGCCAGCTGCATCTTTGAAAGCCTGTTATTCACCCAGAAGTCTGCCCTCCCCCAGATGTGGCAGACAAGGGGAAGTCAATGCCCTGCTTTGCTGGCATGATTTTAAAGGCCCTGATGAATGGACTGGAGCCACCTCTGGACTTACCCCTCCCTAGAACTAACAGTAAAAGCCACACCACCAGACCATGCAAGCTGTGTCCAAGATTGCCACCGGATCAGTGCTGTCTCAGTCATCTGAAAGAACACACAACCCTGCAAGAAGAAAGAAAATGTCCACTCTGCCAGGGTAAGTGCCACCACCTTCTCTCTGTTATTTCACACTCACTCTATCTCTGCTATTGCACCAACCCACATCCCCACCAAAACCCGTGCACTACCACTCTCACTGTTGCCAGCATCCTGCATGGCTTCAGCACTGTCTACTCACCCACTCGGGACCTCCCTGCCTGCATCTATGGTAACTGTGCTATACATTTACATCTTCCCTAATACCTGACTATAATTCAAGAAGGAAAGCAACGCACAATAGAGCAAGAGGAATCAAGATGTGGTCTGGATGGCCCAATATTCAGCTCCTCACCTCTTATATGGAGAGGATTCTGACTCTAACCACCTGGAGCAGGCCTTGGACTAGTTTTGGAGGCTGCCCTTCACTTACTGTGCCAGGAGCCCCTGAACGAAGGCTATTCCCAAGGTTTGATCAAGGCCTGCTGATGACTTTGACAAGCTTTCTGGACAGCATCTGTGTTAAACAGCAAGTCAAGATGGTAGTGATATGAGCCTGGTATCTCTGGCTGAGGGGCAATATGTAAAATGGCAAGCCAATACAAGGGATGCTGTGAAGATCCAGATAGGGTAACAGTGAATGTGAACTGCGACAGTGAGCAAAGAGTGAGGAGATGCAGCCTGCTCCATTCATGAGCTAGGTGCAGCATTACAATGATAGTTACCAATGCAACACTGAAGTGTAGAAGCATCCTATAAGTGGATCAGAGATATGCCATGAATGTTCTGAGAGGCCGACTTATGTTGGACACCAATGTTCATGGATAACAGGTGCAGGTGGTCAGTCTCCAAGGGGCATGTTCTGAGATTTTTCTGCTCATTGTCCTATATGGAGGTCATTCAGAGCAAGTTTTGAGCCATATCTACCAGATTCTCACCCTGGTTTCTTTGGTGAGTTTTCCTGACTTACTTGGTGGGTATGGAAAGATGGGAAGCTGGATATTAATGAGGTGAGTTGTGCCATCAACAAAGCATTTTAACAAGCAATAATCCCCCTTAATTAGCAACTCACTGCTGCCTCGTGAGAGCCTCATTATATCGTTTGTGGAAAACATAAAAGAAACTGTGAGCTGCTCGCAACATCAGGATAGGTTTTATAGCACTTGATGCCTGATTCTGCCAGAAATACAACAGCCCACATCACTCACACCTAGACAGGATTCTATTCTTTCTCCTTTTTGCTTTCCATGACATGTCTAGGAAGCTCAATGAAATCATTCACTGGGTGTCTTTTTACCAGTCAGTTAACAACAGTTCATTTCTGAAACAATTGTTCTCAAGTAACTAGTCAAACAGTTACTGCTGCATCAAGACATGGATGCAGCCTCAAAAGTGTGATGTACCAATTGTGAATTATATACATATTTTCAACTTTCTTTATGTTGTATTGTTACTTGTAGCATACATTTAATCTTGAGTTGTTCCCCTAGGTATATGTAGTTTTATGTCTATAGACTGTAGTTTTGTTTTTCCAGCCATTGTATTTATTCTGATAATACATCAACATGTGTTCCTGTATCAAAATTGAAATTAATGAAATGACCATTAATATAAAAGTTCTGTCAAACTTGGGTTAGCTGAATCTCTGATTTCCTGAGGAATGCCTCAGGTATCTTTTCCAATGAAGGATTTTCTCTCACATTAGCCTATTTGTATGAGTACATTTGGCCTTTAGCTGCACTGGAACTGTGCTCTCCATGTAACCTACAGTTTTACAGATGGAGAGTTATTTTGATATAGTTAGGCACTATTTGTGCCTATGAGACATTTTAGTTTTACCATACTGACACTGACTTTTAGCATCTGCTGTTTGGCTTACTCTTTGCTTTGGCTTGTCACATGTTTGCTCGTGTGTCTTTACCTTATGAAGTGAATTGATTCAATTACTCTTTTGTGGCAAAGTTGTCCTTCTCCTCTCATGATTTGACTGTGACTTTTTCTGGTTTCTGATTAGAACACAATTTGGACATTTAAACATTAAATTGTATTTGGACTGGAAAAAATATGACCAAGATCATCAATAATTTTAATAACAATCTCATTTCTTGTGAAATCTGGTTTTAAAACTCCGTAGTCATGGTTTTCCAGAAATCTGTAGAGGTCATTAATTAAATTATCTATGGATTCCTCCTGAGACTGAACTGTTAAGTTTAATCATGCTCTGTCAAAGATTTTGAGATAACAAGATGTAGAGCTGGATGAACACAACAGGCCAAGCGGCATCAGAGGAGCAGGAA
>JAHRHZ010000051.1:18971886-19050623 GCA_024137785.1 Ginglymostoma cirratum | reverse complement strand
CCCGAAACGTCAGCTTTCCTGCTCCTCTGATGCCGCTTGGCCTGCTGTGTTCATCCAGCTCTACACCTTGTTATCTCAGATTCTCCAGCATCTGCAATTCCTACTATCTCTGTCAAAGATTTTGTTCGTTTCAGATTAAAGTAATTATCAAAACCTGTTAGAATTTCTTCAGAAATATTTTACTTCCTTTTATATTTTGATGATTTATAAAATCGTCAGCATCCATGCCTGCTGAATACAGTAGTAAATTTATTTATTCAGCTTGAATGTTGATATTTCATTTTGAAGCAATTGTATATCATGTGTTTTCTCCTAGATATCAAATCCTGTGTTCTGTTTGACCCATCTGTGATGTTTGATTTATTAAGTAAGTTATTTCTCCACCCTTTTCTTCTTAATGTAGTTATTCATTCTTAATAATAGAAAGTGAATTTGAATTTGCAGCATCTCAATGCTGTTTGTAATCTGTTTTACTCTAAGCTTTTAATCTATCAGAATCTTCATGTTTTTATATTAATTCTTGTGTTTTCAAGTCTCTTTGAGCTTTTAAGATCTGTGAGTTCTGAAACAGTTGTTTTCCATACAAACCTCAAATTGGGACTGCCTCACAGATCTTTTCTGTCTGAGAACTCTGTATCTGCCAAGTGTAACTAGATCTTTACTGCTGTTCCTAACCCAAACTCTCTTTTTTTTTGTACTCTTACCAGCTCTGGGGTGAGGGTTTTCGGCTTGAGTACAGCTTTTATCTTGCCATTCCTTCCATAAGCTCCAGAGACTGCTTCTCTGCTCAACTGCTTGCAGCTGTAGATCAACTTTCTGAGGAGACTTAAAGTAACAATGTTTTTGTTTGTCCTCAAAAAAGAAATCTCCTGGATCAAATGGATTATCTTTGCCATTGTTAACTTGGAGTGTTTAGGCAATGCTTCCTTCTCTCCCTACCACCACCCCCACTGATCACCATGTTGTATGATTGAATGACCAACCATAACCAATTTGTGTTTGGGTTGATTGTGTCATTCTTCTACCATTCATAACTGGGTCCAGAGGCCTATAAGATTAACAGTGATAGAGGATGAACCACTCATGGGCCTTAATAAGAAGAAGCACTTGCCTTAATAATAAGATATTGATCATCACATAATAGTTCTAGATACAAGTGATATTGGCCAGTTAAGAATTGCTAGAAAGACTGTCTCGAGCCAAAGATGATACCATCCCCTTTGGGTGACCCCCTGTTCTCTACTCAGGATTATATGAAAGCATGAGATTGGGTGGAGCCTAATGCAGTCTCTAACATTAACCCTTTCAGAACCATTACCTTATATAGCAACTGACAAAATATTTTGCTGTCTTTTTACATTTGATTAATAAGGTCCTGATCTTCCAAATGTTCTAGACTGTTAATCATAGCTTTTAAGGCCAACTTTTGTTTTTATTGCAACAATCCAGAATAATGATGAACAATTCATAGGACCACCAAGCAGACTGTACAAAACAACTCATTCCATGGTGAATGAATTGGCATATAAACAGCATTATATTGTGTTAATCATGTTTTATGTACATTTAGAGGCTTCCATCTGAGAATTCCTTGCATTGTTTGTCCTTCACCTTTGAAAGTTTGTGGCACTTTAAAATGTTAAGTCATTTTGTGAATATGGTAATTAGTGTGCTAGTAGCTCTCACCTAAAATGAGCTCAGGTCCTCAGAGTACAATGGAATCTGATTTAGACAGGTAAATTATATGATATATTACCCAACAGATGGCAAAGAGTAATATAAAATTGTATATGCGATATGTTAGCTCTACACATTTTGTCAATATTAACAGTGTGCATCAAAATAAAAGCCTACTGCTCAGTGATGCTTTCTGTACAGTGAACGACCCATGAACCCAAAAAAATTTGCATTCAACTGAACTGCAATCCTGCATGATAAAATAACTGTCCCTTAATTAGAGAATGTGGTAAACATCAATGAGGTGATATTTCCACCAAGTTTTTGCTTGAAGCCAATCCAACCAGTATACACAATCCAAGAATTTCAAATGCAACTTACTGTCAGAGCAAATCCAGTCCTCACAATCTTTTATTCTAGTTTTAGTTTTAAAAAAGAATTAAACTGGAAGTTGGCTTGGTCAACAACACTGGCAGGACCCCAAATTAAGTTAATTGCCTTGGCAAAGATTCATTAATTGCACATGTTTGCATGCCTTTGAGAACTTTTTTAATATACTCAAGGATACTAATCTATGTCTTTTCAGTATGATAATGTAGAATAAACAGCGCAATGAGAACAATCTGTCTATGCCGGTATTTGTGCTCTACTTGAGCCTTCTACCCTGTTTCCTCATCTAATTCTATCAGTGTACACTCTGTTTCTTTTTCTCTCACGTGTTCATCTTAAATGCTTCATCTTAAATGCATCCAAACGATTTGCCTCAACCATTCACTGACATGATGGGTTCCACAGCCTCACCATTCTCTGGCTAAAGATCTTTAGACTGAATTCCCTATCTGATCAATGGTGATCTTTTTTAAATTGATGACTTCTAGTTTTGCTCTTCCTCACAAGTGGAAACTGTCTCTGTGTCTACTCCAACAAAACCTTTCATCATTTTAAAAACCTCTATCAGGTTTCACCTCTGTTTTCAAAAGAAAGAAAGCCCACCTTATTGATTCTGTCTAATCTAGTCATACACCCACAATTCATCTTGGTAAAGCATGTTTGCCCCTCTCTGGTATATCTAAATCTCTATTATAATACGGTGACCAGTACCGTACACTGTATGCGAGTTGGATCTAAGGTTTGACACTTTAATTTTCAAATCAATCCCCCCAAAAATAAATTCCAGTAATTAGATTGGTTTTCAAAGTAGACTTTCAAATATTAAGACGTTAATTTGCTAGTAAATAGTTCTGTCATTTTTAAAGTTATTTTTAGTGATTTTCGGTCAGGTTACTCACTGGACTGGACTTTTTACTAAAAATGCTTATTTTTATGTGAAAAATCTATTTTCATCTGTATTAATAAAACCTCACACAATACCACTCGAATACATTAAGAAATATTCATTAATGCAAGGGAATGTTATTACTTCTGTTCCAAAATGTCACCATGAATGATTTTACATCCAGCAATATATAAATGAGATAGAGTGGAAACTTAAACATTTAAATTGGTTGGGAAAGGCAGGGAAGTTTCGTGTTTAATTTGACCCTAGATATACGATTACATCCAAAGCAGAATCTCTACCCCTCAGAATGTTGCGTGGATTGTTTGTGAGAGATGCATACTTCAAATGGTTGCCTCATTGCTGATTTAAATGTGTTATTCAGTATTAAACATAATTGCTTCTTTCTAAAAGTTATGTTTGATCAACATTTACTGTATTAATATTTTTAGAAGATACATCACTGGGGGTACTTATTTTGTCCTCAACTTCTTGCATTAATTATTTTATAAACACTCTATATGTCTCCAAAGTCACATCAAAATAAAATGACCACCAACAATTTGCCAATATAAAATGGTAATAAAGCAGCCCCAGTTGGAACTGTGGACAAATTCAGGCACAAATGGGACTAAAGAAATTTAGCCCTTTAAAGAAACTACATGTTTCTTTAAGCAAAGAAGGTGAAAAGAGAAAGGCAGAACCAGCCGGTCTTGTTGCACCTTTGTACCTGCACACTCTCGACTTGCTTTTCCTCTTCAGTTCCATCATTTGAATCTTTGTTTAGGATTGGAAAGTCACTGCATGAAGCAAATAGAACCAATGTATCCCATGATACCAGTTAAAAGAAGAGCAAGGGGACACTCGCTGAGTTGATCAATATTCATCCCTCAACAGCATAAACAGGTTCTCGGATCATTATCATGCTGTTGTTTCGAAAAATGAATTAGAATCAATATAAACTAGCCATTAGTTAATTGACAATTAATACACCAAACTACAGAAAAGTTACTTCCTCATAAATTAAGTAACACAACAGAAAATAATTTACAGATAATAGGAACTGCCAATGCTGGAGATTCTGAGATAACAAGGTGTAGAGCTGGATGAACACCAGGCCAAGCAGCATCAGAGGAGCAGGAAGGCTGACGTTTCAGGCCTAGACCCTTCTTCAGATCTCATCCTGGATTAGAACATTTTCATATACCCTTCATTTCCTTTTGTGAAAGGGAACATTCAAGTTTGCCAATTTGATGGTGATTTTCTTCCCAACAGAATTGATGGTAATCCCAACTGAGGAAAAGTTCAGGAATACATCAGGTTGGGGTTCGATGTAGATTTGAGGAAATAGGAAGGATGAGTGCACTAGAGTCATAGAGTTACAGCCACAGAAACAGACTCATCCATGCCAACCAGATATCGGAAATTTGTCAGCATTTGGCTCATTTCTCTCTAAACCCGCCCTATTCATGTACCCATACAGCTGCCTTTTAAATGTTGCAATTGTACCAGCGTCCACCACTTTCTCTGGCAGTTCATTCTGTGTACACACCACCCTCTGCATGAAAGTGTTGTCCCTTAGATTCCTTTTATATCTTTCTCCTCTCATCTTAAACTTATGCTGTGTAGTTCTGGACTCCCCCACTCCAGGGAAAAGATGTTGACTATTCGCCCTATCCCTGCCTCTCACGATTTTATAAACCCCATAAGGTCACCCCTCAGCCTCCAAAGCTCCAGGGAAAATAGCCCCAGCCTATTCAGTCTCTCTCTCGAGAGCTCAAACCCTCCAAACCTGGCAACATCCTTGTAAATCTTTTCTGAACTGTTTCAAGTTTCAAAACATCTTTCCTAAAGCAGGGAGACCAGGATGGAATGCATCTTCTATCTTACTAGGTCCGGGGGAGTGTTGCCAAACAAATAGAACTTGGAGTGCAGGTTCATAGTTCCTTGAAAAGAGATGCAAAGCAGAAAATCATGTACGAAGTCAGCGATATTGGGACATTGACCATATAACTGGGGGACATTGGAAGCATTGGAACAGGGATTGGCCATATTTAGCCCCTCATAGAGTCACAAAGTCATACAGCACAGAAACAGCCCCTTTGGTCCAACTCATCTGTACTGACCAGGTATCCCAACCTTACCTTGTCCCATTTGCCAGCATTTGGCCCATATTGCTCTTAAGCCTTTCTATTCATGTACCCATCCAGATACCTTTTAAATCCTGCAATTATACCAGCTTCCACCACTTCCTCTGGTAGCTCATTCCATACACCCATCACTTTCTGCGTGAAAAAGCTACCCCTCAGATCCTTTTTAAATCTTTCCCCTCTCATCTTAAACCTAAGTCCTTTAGTTTTGGAATTCCCTACCCTAGGAAAAAGACCTTGGCTATTCAACCTATCTATGCCCCTCATGATTTTATAAACCTGTATAAGGTCACCCTTCAGCCTCGGACGCTCTGGGGAAAATAGCCCCAGCCTATTCAGCCTCTCCTGATAACTCAAACCATCCTGTCCCGGTAACATCCTTGTAAATCTTTTATTCGCCCTCTCAGGTTTAACAATATCCTTCCTATAGAAGGTGACCAGAATAGAAAGCAGTATCCTAAAAGTGGCCTCACCAATATTCTGTACAGCTGCAACATGACAACCCAACTCCTATACTCAATATTCTAACCAATGAAGGCAAGAGTACGAAACGCTTCTTCACAACCCTCTCTACCTGTCCACTTTCAAGAAACTGTGCACCTGAACCCCGAGATGTCTTCGTTCAGCAACACTCCCCAGGGCCCTACCATTAACTGTATAACTCCTACACAGGTTTGTCTTACCAACTTGAACCTGTTCCAATTAGATCATCGCTGATCTGAGACCTAACTCACCTTTCTCTGAATCCCTTAATGCCTTGGGTTAATGAAATGTGAAAAATCTCAGTTTTAAAATTAAAAATAGTTATTTGTGGAAGAGAGTTCTAAACGCTTATCTATCATTTGTTTGTCGAAGTGTTTTCAAATTTTACTCCTGTAAAATTTATTCCTGTAAAATTTTAACTTTTAAACTTTGCCCCCTGGGTCTTAGACCTCCCCAATTCTGGCAGGAGTGGATTCTCTCCTCTAACCAGATCTATTCACTTAAATATCATGGGAAGCTTTGAGTAATTCAGAAAGGCTGCTTAGCCAACAGTTTGTAAATGCTTAAAAAGTCTGCCATAGTTAATAATAAGAGTTAGGCAAGACATCGGCAGAGAAATCTAAGCCAATAATTAGAAAGGAGTGATTATCACTCAATAAAAGAGTCTTAGTGACGTCACACACCGCAAGAGCAAGGTTGAAGCCATTATTATTGAATTCCAGCAGAAACGCAAAGGATTGAATTACTGCTCTGAAACCACTACCAGCTGTTTTATTGTAGTGTTGAATACACCCCTGAATGCTTCTCATTTGGTTTGTGCATTGTTTGTTTTTTGCCATTGCACAGTCAAGATGCTGAGCACTTTTGGCAGGTGAACTAACGTGACATCAGTGGGAAGACAATAAAACCAACCGAAGTGATATAACGTCATGCAATGTGTATTAAAATGTTTTGGCCAGTAGATTAGCTCACTGTAAATCATTAGGCCTCATATGAAGATTGTGCCATTGGATCCAAAACAAAATGTCCTACTGAAAATACACAGTAGACTTTCACTTATAGCTGGCAGGCTTGATTTTATGGAATTCACCAAGTTCAGTGCCTTTCCACAGATGGTATCATTATAAGAGCAGCTGTTCTGAGTTGTTACTGTAATAACACTGTCTTCCTACCTCTCCAGTGAAAGACACAAGTGGGTGTCATTTTTGTTGTATGCAAAGTTAGAGAAAAAGCTTTCACCAAACTGTCATTATAAGCTAATGATGGCTTGGAATTGTTCTTACATAGAATAGTGACTACACATCCATGGTATTCCATTGGCTGTAAAGTGCATTGGGACATCTTAAGGTCATGAAAAGCATGACAGAAATGCAAAGCTTCTTGCTTCTTGTCAATCAAAAATGGTACATAGAGGAAAAATGCCCTTTAGATCTTCAAGGAACTTTATACAATTGTAGTAACAGATCCTGTTCTTGCACTTCTGAAAATCAAAAAAAAATGCTTTCTTACATTTGCGGAGTTAGCTGTTTTTAGTAACCTCAGCATTTAATTCCTTGTGACAGACAAATGCACATGGTGAGAAAATTGCAAACTGTTCCCTTAGTGAGACCTTTGTCAGCTAGCATCATTGATGGAGGAGCTGGTCATTCTACATTAAGCAAAGAAAAGAATGGAACTTAGGAAAGTAGAAGTGAGGAATAAAATTAAATTGAACAAAGGAAGGTACCTTAAAGTTGAAATAAATCATAGTGAAGCCTTCACAATTCTATCATGCCTGTAACGATTGCAAACACAGTTTAAGACAGCATGTTCATTCATTTATATAATCAGCTTTTGGTTTAAAATTATGGCAGAAGTAAATTGAACTTAGTATGATAGCAAACGTGGAGAGAAACCGAACGAACAGTTAATTGTTCTGTACCTATAAAGTGGGTCTCTATATTTTTCACAGTTTGCAAATTAAGAGATTTGCATTTAAATATGATTTTATTTATGTTACAAGCTTACAGCAGTATTCTCGAATGAATGGGTACATGCATTCAAAGCATAATTGAAGAACAATGAAAATTTAAATTTTACATTATTAATCTACATGTCATCACTGCTACTGATTGGATTATTACCATCTGAGTTATTGATGGGAAGGAAATTGAGAACAAAATTTCAATCTGTCTCTCAGAATTTACAACCTAATATCACAGGGAATGAGCATAGCAGAGTGAAATGGCATGAAGATGCCCAAAGAGATAACTAAGCTAGAAATTTTAATGAAAGATACAGAGCTTGAAATCTACTGGAGCTACCGCCTAGGGAGGACATATGTTTAAGCAATCAACAGGCAGGAAGAATTTGCAACAAAGATCATACACATTTAAAATGGATAATAGGATTACAAGAAAAAATTGTAGTTCATTGATGTAGCTGAACAAGAAAGCAAAATAAATATGGGACCACTTCTGACACAGGTGAAGAAGAAAGCTTTAAACCATCTAGGGGAAAGGAAAGCACACACTGACTGAAGGAGGAACAAAGCAGACTAGGAAGATGTCAACTTTCCTGCTCCTCTGATGCTGCCTGGCCTTCTGTGTTCCTCCAACTCCACACTGTGTTATCTCTGACTCCAGCATCATCAGTTCTTACTATCTCTGCCTGAAGGAAGAGTGCAGAACACCCTAGATCTCAGAATTAAATAAGAATAGGACCAGTGTGATTGGTCAAAGTAACACAAAGGACAACTCTGTGAAATCTGAGACTTTGGGGTAAGATATGCATAATGTAGAAAAGGGTAACAAAGACTTGGGTGGGGGTACATGATGTATTGCGCTGGAATTAATATATGCACAATAATGATGGGGAGGTGCCGCGGTGGGCAAGGTCAAGAAGTCACGTGACACCAGGTTAAAGTCCAACAGGTTTGTTTGAAATAACAAGCTTTCAGAGTGCTGCTTTCCCTCCACCTGATGAAGGAGGAGTGCTACGAAAGCTTGTGATTTCAAATAAACCTGTTGAACTATAACCTGATATAACAAGGTGTAGAGCTGGATGAACACAGCATGCCAGGCAGCATCAGAGAAGCAGGAAAGCTGACGTTTTGGGCCTAGACCCTTCTTCAGATTTTCTGTAGAAGGGCCTACGCCCGAAACATCAGCTTTCCTGCTCCTCTGATGCTGCTTGGCCTGCTGTGTTCATCCAGCTCTACACATTGTTATCTCAGATTCTCCAGCATCTGCAGTTTCTGCTATCTCTGGGACTATGACCTGGTGTTGTGTGACTTCTGACCTATAATGATGATGTATAATGATGAAGTAGTTTCAATGTCACATGATTATTTAGCAAACTGAAAAGGAACAGAAGATCTAACAGGGTCTCAAATGAAGGTGTGTATAGATCAAGCTGCAATTGAAAAGTTCTTGCAGAAAGTTTCATGGACTCAAGAAATACTTCGGGTAACTAAATAGAGCTAGATCCCCAAAACACAAGAAAACTGTGTTCCTATCACCTGCTGCTTTTGTCTTTGATGACAAACATCATAGTTTTGAAGATACTATTGAAGGAACCTTGTTGAGTGGTCATATAGCCTGCAGTAGATGGGACTCACAGCAGCCATGATGCATCACTGGTCGAGGGAATGAATATTAATGAGTCTTTTATCTAATTTTTCAGCTCCTTCCTCTGAGGCTGGCTACAGACTGTGGTGAAGTAGTTTTACTGCAGAGTTTTAGGAATGATAGAAGAAAGCATGAAGTTCTTTGGGATTTTCTTCCCTATAATTGATGAGCCATGACAGATGAGCAGATGACCCAAGTTAATTATTATTGAATTTGTTATTACTGCCTGGTTGTCACCCAGCTCACCCAGAGTAAAATGATGGCTGTAGAAATCTCATTAAAACAGCTGCATCAATTAAAACAGAGAGGATGTTTAAAAAGTGAAATCTCTAAGTTTATTACAAGCAATAATTGATTTTTTTTTGTATTGTTTGCAATCCAACTTTCTACACCTTGTCTCCAAAAACAACAGAACTTATGTAGAATTTTGTTTCAATTAATATTACCGTCCTTGTCTTTATACATGTCTGTAGCTTGCACAAATACCACATACATTCATATGGGAAATGCAAAAACATAAGAATAAAAAGTGTTAAGAAAAATGTTATCATTCATTAAAAGATGTTCGCCTGTTGGTGCTATCCCACCAATGATATTACAATCATCACAAAATTAGTGAGTGATTACAATAAAATAAATTTTGTGTTGAAAGTTTTGGGTGTTTATAATTGTTTTGTCTCCTTTTCAATGTGAGGAAGTTGCAATAGATTTGATTTTTGTGATTTAACAATAAAGAACCAGAAACTATACTTGAACAAAATATTAGGAGGACGAGTGGTTGAGAAATCAATTAAGTTCAAAATTGACATATACTTGTGTCAAAATTTTTTTTCCCTGGAGTTCAGAACGAACAACACCCTGTGAAAAGTTTCAGCAGCATATGTCAGTTTTCAGTGAGGTACAATAAGTGTCACATCATTTAGGGTGATAGGTTCATTAGTGAGCTCAGAGGGTGGCCATCCCAGATTCAGATAAAGGTCCCATGCACACAAATACAAGACGTGGCCAGTGGAGAACCAACAGATTTTCACTCGTGATGGTAGAGGAGCTGGATTCTTGAAGGACAAGAGATAATTTAATCTGGAGGATTCTTCGGTCACACTTGAAGATTTTTTTAAATCACCTGATGTATTATTTTCCTAATCATGTCGTTCATTACATATTGAACTTGGGAACAGGAGGCTTTTATGAGGAACCAAAGAGGAAATTGCAAAACCAGAAAATGTGAAGAAAGGAACAGAATACCAGCCCTGAGGCAAGATGCATTATTCAATGTAGAAAAGGGATAGTAAATAGAACGTCTGCATTAGATAAATTACTTATTGGTCACAGTTCACAAACCATGCAGTGTATGGATATATTAATTGTGTTTTGATGGATGACAGTAAAATATATAACAGCTTTCTAAAAAATTCAGACTCAGTATGGTTGCAATTTACAACTTTGACTGGCAATGCACGAGACTCAAGAATTCAAAACTACAAATGATCTGATATAAAAGAAGGAAAATAGTCAGAGGACAGGAAAGAAAAAATGTTTAAACCTTAGTAAAAGTTATAGCTAATGTAAACTGTCACTGCTGCTGTAAAACCCACACACATGCCTAAGTAGTTACTTAGTTTTCAATGACCTACATTGGTTTGTGGTCCAGCCATGTCTGGATTTTAAAGTTCTCATCTTTGTTTTCAAATACTTCCCAATGGCCTAATTCCCACACTAGCTCTGTGTACTTCTCCAGCTCTATGGGCCTTGAAATCTCTGCACTTCTTCAATTTTGGCCTCTTGTGCATTTCCAATTCTCTCCACTCCACCTTTGACAGCCACACCTTCAGCTGCCTGTGCCATAAGCCCCAGGATTCCGTCAGTAAACTTCTGCAACTTCTATAACTCCTTATTACTCTCTCCTCCTTCTGCTTTGGGTCATAACCCCTATTTCCAATCCAGATTAAACAACACATTATCACTTACTTTCCTATGACTTTTCAATATCCATCCGAATAGATGCAGTGTAGCAATTCTTGCAAAAAGCAGGAGGAAAAATCTTCATAGAATCCACGTCCCCTTTGTTTCCAACACAAATGTCTATCTTCCAATAAGAGTTTAAATGCCCAAAGCCTCTTTGAAAAGTAATGGAAAGAAGATGAGGGTGCAGTGGGTCAGGTGAGTGAGGGGTAGCATGCAACTGTGGGTGAGAGGATAGGGTATGTCAGGGGATAGTTGGTATGTTGGATGGTTCGTTGAGTGGGGTCAAGTCAGGATGGGGTTTGGGTGTTGATGTCTCGGGGGTAGTCGAGATCAAAGAGCTGTTGAGGGGGTGATCTGGCTAGTTAGTCAGAGATCCAAAAGGAGTCAGGGGCTTCAACAGGATAGTTACCCTGAAGTTAGAACCAATTTGAACCCTTTTGACATTTCCAGGGGAACTATTAAGTTAAGTAAATTGGAACCAACTTAGTGACTGTAGCTCACTTACAGATTTTTGCAGAGGGCTGTGGAAAGAGGGTAAATGCCAATTAAATTTTTAAACATCCCAGGCAGTTCACTCATAGTCAGTGTGCTGGCACTTCTGAGGGGTATGAACATGCATCTTTTGTACTTACAGTCTCTGACTATCTGGAAACCAGAAGATCTGGGCCATTATCTCTTCATGTGAATAAATATCAACGTTTGATTGATGTTTTTTCTGTGGTGCTCTCAGGATGGCTTATTACATGAAAGGTACTATATAAATACAGTTGTTATTGCTGTAAAGTACAATCTACTTCAGTACTTTTTAAATGAATAGATGAGGGAAACTAGGAATGGCAAAAATGCTGGCCAGCAAGTGACACCCACATCCCATGTGTGAATACAAAAAATCTTTATAAAATCAATATTTATGGACAATGCTTCTGTTCACTATTTGCATTTTTTTCACAAACAATAACTTAATACCACTCTATTTTAACATGGTTTAGGATTAAAAATATGTGCACTTGATTTGGTTGCAAATGAGCACAGTATAACCGACAAAAGATTAGGAAAACCCATCATTCAAATGCTGTTCTAAGGGATTTTATTCTGGCTGGTAGATCCTTACAGTCATTAATGTTGTATGCGGTTCTCAAGGGGTTAATATACATATTACATTGGCTCCACCCATTCTGCTGATGTCACACACAATTTGTGATTGGAGACTAGAAGTTTTACTTCAGTTTTGGGAGGGGCATTTTGATCTGTACTAGCTCCCTTCTGTGTAATGGCAACTGAGCAAATATAGTAATACTGACCGCTATCATGCAAGAAACCTTCTTGTTGTCTCAGAATAATGCCTGCTGTGTAGAAATTCTGTGGTGGTATATCCGATTAGCTTGTCGAACTTGGCAAGTTGGATCCAAAATTGGCTTTGTGGCAGGAGACAGAAGGTGATGTTATGAAGCTGTTTGTGTGACTGGAGTCTGGTGTGCAAGGTATACCACAGGGATTGGTGCTGGGTTCATTTATAATTTGTGATATTCAAAAATGATGTAGATGAGAATGTGGTGGATGATGATTAAAAAGTTTGCGGATAGCACAAAGTTTGGCCATGTGGTTGGCAGTGAAAAGGAAGTCCTTAGCTTATAGGAAGATATAAATGGACTGGCAGTTAGAATTTAATCCTGATAAGTGTGAGGTGATGCACTTTAGACGAAGGAACAAGAGAATATTCAATGATTGACAGGACACTATGAAGCTCAAAGGAACAGATGGATCTTGTTTACAGATCCCTGAAGTTGGCAGGCCAGATAAACAGGCTAAGCAGGTATACAGCACACTTGCCTTTCTGAGTTGAGTCTTAGATTATAAAAGCAGAGAGATTATGTTGGAGCTGTACAGAACCTTGGTGAGGCCACAGCTGGAGTACTGTGTACAGTTCTGGTCAACACACTGTAGGAAGGATATGATTGCACTGGATGGGGGACAGAGGAGATTCACCAGGATATCACCCAGGGTGGAACATTTCAAGAATGAAGAGAAACTGGATAAGCTTGAGTTGTTTCCTTTGGATCAAAGAAAGTTGAGGGGTATCCTGATAGAGGGGTTTAAGATTATGAGGAACATGGATAGGAAGGATAGGAAGCAGCTATTCCCCTTCCTCAAGCAGTGACACTTTAAAAGTGAAAGACAGGAGGTTTACAGGAGATTTGAAGAAAATATTTTTCATCCAGAAGGTGGTGAGGGTTTGGAATGCACTGTTTGGGAGGATAGTTGAAGTAGGTAACCTTGCAACCTTTAAAAAGTGCTTGGATGACCATGTTAAGTATCATAATTTTCAAGGCTATGAGCCTAGTTTGGGAAAGCAGGACTAGTGTAGGTGGTAGCATATTTTTGGTAGTACAGACTTGGAGGACTGAAAGGCCTCTTCTGTAATGTGTGATTCTGTGAACACTTACCTGAAAACCACATTACTGGTGAGTACTGGCGAGAGGTGGCAAATACCACATGATGTCATATGAGTGGCCATCTGGGAAAATAGCATAATTCGGAATATAGATTTGCTAGACAAAGAAGACCAAGGGTTTGCCCTCTACCATCGTGTCTGTCACCTGAAACGGTTATAGTACAGTCAGTGACAAACCACAACAAACAATCTCAGCAGAAGAAGACATGAGTAGAGCCCTCTAAGGCATTAAGTGTATTGGAAACGTTAGATCTAGACTTACCTGTTTGTTCCCATCGGCACACTCCACTTTCCACCATTCATGTTTTCACTTATTCATTTTGTATCCTTAAAGTTGCTTTCCAAAAGAAGTTCATCTAATTTGCATTTGAATCAGTCAATCTAACTGCTTCCATCTTTTTCAATTCTGACGGATGGTCATTATTGACCTGAAACATGAACTCAATTTCTCTCTCCACAGATGTTGCGAGATTTGCGGAGTAGTTCTAGTACTTTCCTATCTTGTTTCAGCACCCATAGCAATTTAATTTTGCTTCCAAAATCCAAATGGAAGCTGTTGTATGGATTGACTAAAGGGCCTTTAGCAATTGTGCACATCACAATTGAATACAATTGCGTGCAACCCAGTCTTATTAATGTGTGTGTTTGTATGACTAGTCTGCATACTGATATGAATGCCATTAGTGTTTTGATTTATTGCTATTTCCAGAAGCTATGGAAATGATGGCAAGGCTGTTAGAAAGGTCAACATCTGTCTTGTCTTGTTTGCATGACTATGTGTGCTTTTTTGGAAATCATCTGGCTTGTAGATCGGCTTAGTCCCCAAACAAGACAGTCAAGCATTCCCAATAATTGAATGCTCCTGCTGCTCAACTAGATGGATCCTGGTCCCAAATATCATGCTTTCAGTGGCTGCCATTAGTATTTCTTCTCTTAAAAAAAACTGCTGCCTGGTAGACTCAGGAGTAGACCAGAAATGAAAATTAAAACATAGGAGTTTGTAGTAAGGAAGGAGACCATTTTGCCTAACATGCTTATGCCAGCTCTATGGAAAAGCTGTTCTGTTTACCCACCATGTTACAATACAATGGCTTCAGGAGTAATACTTTTCTCCAGTAGGATGCTGCTGTCAATCCAAAAAGATGTTCTGTTTTCCACACAACTGAGCAATGTGCTGAATCAATTTCAATGCTGGTATGCTATCAGCCAATGTAGACTATGAATACCAATGTTTCTTTGATTGAGTCAAGCAGCATGTTCTTTCAATTATTCATAATATGTATAGTACAGATTGCACTAAACAAAACCTTACTAATAAAATCCAAAACAAAACTATTGTCTATTATTAAATGTAATTCTGTGATTGGCCAGCATTTGTTGAACAATCCCAAATGTACTAATAATTATACCAACAACCGATTTAAGATACTCAGTCAAGCTCATGATATGACACTTTGAGGCTTACTAGAAGCAACACACATGCGCAAGAACTCATTTGTTATAAACAAAAGAAAAGTTCAAGAATACATTTTTTTTGAATGATCCAAGTTCATAGCTCCAGCTTCGATCAATCAGAGTCAAATGGCAACTAACCAATCAACATGCTTCACTACCGCAGCCTGTTGTGATTGTTCAAAACTAGGTAGGTATTCTTGCATCCATAGAATCCCTACAGTGTGGAAGCAAGCCAGTTGGCCCATTGAGTCCACATTGACCCGCCAAGAACATCCCACCCAGGCCTACCCACTACTCTATCCCTGCATTTCGTACCCTAGACACTATGGGCAATTTAGCACGGCCAATCCACGTAACCTGCACATCTTTGGACTGTAGGAGGAAACCAGAGCACCCAAAGGAAACCCACACATACACGGGGAGAACATGTAAAAGCCACACAGACTGTCACCCAAGGTTTGGATTTAACTTGGGACCCTGGCGCTGTGAGGCAGCAGTGCTAGCTACTGAACCACCATGCTGTCCACTTTTTTTTAACTCCTTGAGCCCTGTCTTCCCCTCTCTCAGCCCCTGTCTTCCACTTCCCTCAGACCCTCTGTCGTCCCTCCATCAGAGCCTGCCTCCCTAATGTTGGCCCTCTCCGTCCTGATGGATGCAAGTGAAAATGCTCCAGCAACATATATGTACAACATTTTAGCAACATGTTCACCGTTTTATTTTCCATTTTACTTTTCATTGCCATACCTTTACCCTCTAACTATACAACTGAACAAGCCTTATGTCATGCTAGCACAGTAGTTTATCAACCTTATCGTCAAGTCCATGATGTTGGGAATCACTCTACTTCAGCAGTGCAATACCTCTGATCTAGTTATAACTATAGTATAGAAATAAGAAAGCAAATCCCTCAATATTTTGCCAACTGACATACTGACATTTGGGTTTTACTGCATGTCATAGGAACAAAGAGAAATGCAGTCTCATAATTGATGGGAGCAGTTGGCAGTAAGTAGTGTGCCGCTAAATCTTGCATCCACTGAGGCAGAAGGTTGCAAGTCCTGTAAGGAAGGCAGTCAAGGATGAAGGAGATAGTAACAATATGCTACAACTTATGGTTCATTATTAGATTTGGCTTCTATTTCTTCTTTTCTAATCGAAGCTTACATTTATTGATACTGACATATAGTATGAATCCTAATGACTTAGCTTCCACTCAGCTTTGATCTTAATTCTTGCATTATAGCATGTGCCATCACTCACTTGTGCCCTTTTGTGAGTGCCCACCAGAGATATATATGAAAGGAATGAGAGGAAGAGGAAAGAGGTGTCTGTGATGCAGGGAGTATGAGTCAGCTGGGGCAGCTGAGAATGGAAAATGAGGTGGAAGGGATTGGAGTCTGGAGTCTTGGAGACTCTAGCTGAGAATTAACAAGTGTCTCCGACAAGGTAAGCATAACCTCCTTGCTCTTGTACTGTGTGCCCCTGTTAACCAAACCGAGGATGCAACATCCTTTATTAATGACTTTCTGTGAATGTATACATCCAGTTCCCTCTGATCCTGTACCTTTTTTAGAATTGTATCCCTTATTCCATATTGTCTGACCATGTTCTTTCTACCAAAATGGATCACCACATACTTCTCAAGATGCCATTTGACCTATTAAATTTTTCCAACATTTTATGTTTATATTCTGTCAGCTTCAGTATTTTGCCTTTGAGATATCTTTTCTTGGTTCTTTAAATCTGATTCCACTTTTGCCCCATTTCATATCAAAATTAGACACTCATTTTGCACCTAGGCAATTACTCCTGAGTGCTATTTGGATGGGATAATGGTGCAATGGATCCCTGTGTCACTTCCTGAGTGAAAGATCATGCAGTAGGCAGTGGAAATATTAGGCATGTTCATCAGATTGGTGATAGCCGGGGTCTCTGACTGAGCCTTCAGGTTGTTAGTCCAGAGTATTTACAAATGATTTGTCACCTAAATCCAGAGTTAATCCCTTCTTGTTTCTTTTGTTTCTGTGAAATAGCCTCTGGGATCCCTTTATAAAAAGAACATCAACCAGAAATGGCTGACGTGGATTAGTGAATTATCCCTGGTGTAACTTTTAGTGACTGATCGAATCATCAAAAAACATTCCCTGGCACTAGCAAAATTGATGTAAAGTTTGTATCTTGTTTGGTGAGCTACCTGAGGGCAGTGAATTCCCAGGCAGAAATTCATCTCGGATATTTCACATAGAAACAGAAGTAATTAAGCTCAAATACCACTTGTTCATTCCTTCATTTAGTAGATTCTATAATTAAGATAAAACATATTTATTACACGCACTTTGGCTGTTGTGCCATGTGTGCAGTTGTTGTTTTAATAATAGGGCTGACTATAATGCATTGGTTGATTTTTTTTTCAAGTCTGGCATAAGTTTAGATCAACTCAATTATCCTGCCCCTTTTGCCTAATTGCTATACAGTGTGCTGCATCTGAAGAGGGTTCACACCTGCACATGTCCAGCTTTGGCGGGCTGGTCCCTTCAGTGGTTGATTTGTACACATTCACTCCAGACATCACCATCCCCAATCCCCAAACCATGCAGTCTCGTCTCCCGACAGGGTTTGGTAAAGAAGGGAAATAAAGCATTTGCTTTTTTTCACATCTGTGAGCCTGTCATCGGTGGTGGGCATGTTGTTGGAGGGAATTCTGAGGGACAGGATTTTCATGTATTTGGAAAGGCAAGGACTGATCATGGTTAAAAACAGAAGTTGCTGGAAAAGCTCAGAAGGTCCGTCAGCATCTGTGAAGAGAAAACAGAGTTTCCCATCTGGTGACCCTTCCCTCAGGACTGATTTGGGATAGTCAACATGGCTTTGTGAATGGGAAATTGTGTCTCACTGACTTGACTGAGTTTTTCAAAGAAGTACTGAAGAGGATTGGTGAGGGCAGAGCGGTGGATGTGATCTGTATGGACTTCAGTAAGGCATTTGACAAGGTTCCTCGTGGTAGACTGGTTAGTAAGATTAGATCACATGGCATAGAGGGAGAACTGCTACTTGAATACAGAACTGGCTCAAAGATAGAAGACAGAGAGTGGGTGATAGTGGAGGATTGCTTTTCCGACTGGAGGCCTGTGGCCAGTGCCATAAGGATTGATACCGGGTCCACTGCTTTTTGTCATTTATATAAATGATTTGGATGTGAACATAGAAGGCATGGCTAGTAAGTTTGCAGATGACACTAAAATTGGAGGTGTAGCGGACAGCGAAGAAGGTTACGTCAGAGTACAACAGGTCCTTGATCAGATGGGCCAAAGGGCCAAGGAGTGGCAGATGGGGTTTAATTTAGATAAATGTGATGTGCTTCATTTTGGAAATGCAAATCAGAACAGGACTTATACACTTAATGGTAAGGTCCTGGGGAGTGTTGGTGAACAAACAAACCTTGGGGTGCAGGTTTATAGTTCCTTGAAAGTGGAGTTGCAGGTAGATAAGATAGTGAAGAAGGTGTTTGGTATGCTTCAGAGATATGCTTGCCTTTATTGGTAAGTACATTGAGTATAGGAGTTGGGAGGTCATGTTGCAGCTGTACAAGACATTTGTTTGGCCACTTTTGGAGTACGACATGCAATTCTCTGCCTCCTATAGGAAGGATGTTATGAAACTAGAAAGGATTCAGCAAAAATTTACTAGGATGTTTCCAGGTTTGGCGGGTTTGAGCTGTAAGGATAGGCTGAATAGGGGCTATTTTCCCTGGAATGTCAGAGGCTGAGGCGTGACTTTATAGAGGTTTATAAAATCATGAGGGGCATGGATAAGGTAAATAGGCAAGGTCTTTTCCCCCAGATGCAGGAATCCAAAAGTAGATGGCATCGGTTCAGGGTGAGGGGGAAGAAATAAAAGGGACCTGAGAGGCAACTTTTTCATGCAGAGGGTGGTAATTGTATGGAATGAGCTGCCAGAGAAAGTGATGAAGCTTGATATGTTAAAACATTTAAAAGGCATCTGGATGGATATATGAATAGGAAGGTTTTAGAGGGATGTGGGCCAAATGCTGGTAAATGGGGCTAGATTTATGTAGGATATCTGGTTGGCATGGATGAGTTGGACCAAAGGGTCTGCTTCTGTACTGCGTATATCTCTATGACTCTTTAACTCTGTTACGTCTTGGTGTCCAGAGTGCTCTGCTTTTGAGCTATAATCACTGTTTACTTGAGACAGCTCTCAAGGTAACCTTTCTCTAGATTACTGTAACTAGGCCTATGGATTGTGTTTCTTTACACAAACTCACACAATGTCCCTTCATGGATTCTACATTCCCTAGGTATCTTGGGGATAAGAGTTGAGTTTTTGTACTACATTCTTTGAGGCTGCTTAGTCTGGATACGGTGCCATTCCTTGAATCTCTAGATTATTAGGGCAAGTCTCTCATTCTCAATAATACTATAAATGTTTTATTTACACTATGGTATACATCATACCTAATATAGCTCTTTAATGCAGTGTGTCCCTCCTTCTGCTCTGCTCTGCAGTACTCTGCTGATTTCCACTGATGAGGAAGTGGCATCACCAGTTACATCATCACTATTAACATATTTACATCCCAGTCTGCTACTAGTGTAACATAGGATAAGCTGCAGCCAATTTATGCACAGCAAGCTCTCACATACAACAATATATTAATAATTGAATAATTCCCAGTGTTTTAGAAACAGTACCAAAGAAATTTGCTTTTGAGGAGGTGTGATTCAGTTCACTACATTAATTCTTGGGAATCAGAAGATTATCCTATGAGAAAAGAATGTGCAGAAAGGGTCTATGTGTTTTGAAGCATGAAAAGTGCTGTTGTTGAAACATGTAAGATTCTGAGAAGTTTTAGTAGGGATTCCATTGAAGGGAGGGACATAATCTCAGGGTAAAGGGTCAGCCATTTAGTATGAGAAGAAATTTCATCACTACAAAGGATCATGAATGCTTGGAATTTTATAGCCAAGAAAACTATGAGTGTTCAGTGACTCAGGGCAGAATTTTATAGATACCTCAGCAGTATGAGCAGTGGCGAGAAATCCAGTGAAGCTGATCTTGATGTTAGCAGCAACTTGTTGCATCTTTTAAGGAAATTCCAGACATTGAGGTGAGATTCTCACTAGGGAATCGGGAATTGCCTATTCAGGGGAATTAACACTTGTTGGCAATGTTATTAATTGCACATCTTGCCTCATTAATATGCAACCTCCCATCTTCCACTCTCCACGAGCAAGGTTCGACAATAAAGTCAGAGTGGGTATCTGACTGGGAAGAGCTTCCATTTTGCTCAGCATGAAACGGCACCTCAGGGCACGATCCATGGGCACCAGCCACACATAACCTTTGTCAAAGAACACTGCCATCCAATATTTGGCAACCCTTCAGGATCCTCATGTCACCTCTCTGATCCATTTGCAGGACCATTAGGAAGCACAGACTTGCATTGCAGGGTGCACCAGCAGTTAGTGTTGACAGGCTGCAGCCAGGACACTTCGACTGCAGGGGCAGTCACACAGCTCACAGGCTGGATCAGGCTACATCATTGGGCTGTTCATTTGTCCTCTTGGCTCTGTTAGGTGTTACAAGCCAGACAGGACCTGATTGACACCAAGATCCAGTAATGAGTGCTGGGTGCAGCAGACCATTGTGGACTGTAAAATAGTCATTGGTTATCATGACAGCACCTGATTTGCATAGTGTGGGTGAACTGCAGCCTCTATTCATCTTCCTTCTTTTTGCTGGCTGAAAATAGATGCTCATGTTTGGAATCGTCCGACTGTCTGTCTGTCACTCAGGTGAGAAAATGGGATGTACTGCGAGGGACTGTCAGCCATGCTGGCTTTATGCCATAAGCAACGTGGCTTTGTGGCTGCAGTACTATTAGATTGACACTGGGATCAATGGCAGATTGCCAGCACTTGTCTCGGGGCACAGCAGACTTTCAACGATGGCTCCGATGCCAGGAATGTCAGTCTTTTGGCAGATATCTGGTGAATGGCAATTTGTTCTGGGAATGGCACATGGTAGGATAAGGCTAGAGTTGGATGCGAGGGATACCATAGGGTCAGGGTCAGTCCTTAATGAGGTGAATTTGGTCAGATATGTCAAGAGATCTCATCAGGTCTCACAGCAAGAAGCGCTTCAAACAACTCAAGTGAAAGTGACACTTGGCCAAAAAATGTAAGATTCAGTCTAAATTTCTTCAAGGCCAACATCAATCAACGTTTTTTTAAGCTTGGGAATCAAGGGATATAAGGATCAGAAAGTGCAGCTGAGCTTGATGATGTGTTGTGATCTTACTGAGTGGCAGAACTGACCTGAGGGCTGACATATCTGAATTCTGCTCTGTTTTCTTCCAAAATTCATTCCATTGGATCTTTTTCATCGACCTGAGAGTGTAAGCAGACACTGGAGTGAGACTCGAACCCACAATTTTTTTTATAATCCTGAGTCAAGAGTGCTATGCCTTGAACCTAATCTGCGACCTATTATATGGAAGTGGGGCAAGGCAGATCTGCTTAATAACTACTTCTTTCAAGTACTTTTCAGAGTATTGAAATACATAAAAGGCAGAATGCTAAATCTCCTACAGGCCTTCAAGATCTCTAAACTCCTCCATTTTTGATCTCCTGTGCATCCCTGATTTTAATCACTCCCACATTGATGACTATACCTTCAGCGGCATCAGCCCAAAACTCTAGAGTTCTTCCCCAAAAGTCTAAATTTATCTCTTCTCCTTCAGGGTGTTCCCTCAAGCTATTTCTCTGGTCAAATTTGGAAAATCTGCCTGTCGCTTTCTGTGGTCAGTGTCAGAATATCTGTTTGAATACACTTTTGTTACGGGGACATTTTGTGATGTTAAGGTGCTACATAAATACAAATTCTTATTATGAATGTGATTTCTAAGTTTTAACGTCTTGCTGCTGCTTACTAGTGTATAGGTCATTGGGTTTAATCGAAAGATATATATGGACAGAACAAAGGGCAGTTTATTTCCTTCCCATATTGGAAATTGCTCTCTCTAAATTCACAGGGATCATAAAGAAACAAATGTTCAGCCTCCTGAGTAGAGTTTAAACAGGAGTTAGAATAACTAAGGCCACAATTTGGTAATGCTGCTCTATTATCATTAGATCTTTTGCAAGGTAGGATTGATTCAGTTGTTATACTTCTGATGCATCTTCCTGCACAAGACACAGCTTTGCTAAAACCGAATCAAAATTCACTAATATTGACAGTGGAATTCTTCTGATCACATTAAAATTTGAACTTCCAACAGTCAGTGGCAGGAGCCTAATACTTTATTGCTGAATTGCTGAACAGTTTGGCGGTTTGATTCACAATCAGTGGCATCTGCAACTCCACTGGTCTCCCACTGAAGTCTGGATTAAACAGCAATGTCTGATGCATAGGTTTTAGAAGTAAATACCAAGTCTGTGTGGTTCATAACTGCAGCTTTAAATTGAATAACTAAAATTGCAGTTTGAATTCTCCAGATATTGCCTTTGTAAATGCTGATTATTTCAGACTCACTCTCCTTATGTTGTCTTACTTTCTTCCCCTGAGAGCTCCCTCATAATATTCCATTCTTCAGTTGTCAGATGACAGAGTTTTTTTACAAATGTCTAAGTTGCCATCTTGCTGCTGCTGTCTGACATGTCGGTAACTGTGATGCAATAGCCTATCAATATGCTATTCCTACTGTACACTTGTTTTACAAGAGGCCTGGTTTTGTCTGATACAATGCGAAACAACATTTGTCATTCATTATCGGGGGTGATATATTTGTTAGCCTGCAGAGAAACATCTGCTGTGCTTTAATCTCCAGTATACAGGCCAATATTCATGGGATACAGCTGCATAAAATCAAACTACTGGATGGGCTGTCCAGTATGATGACATGAAGTCTAACTGGCAGTCAGTCACAAGCTACCCCAGTTATCTAAACCTTCTATATTAATACTTCTTTAAAATATTTCACCGTAATCAATTATTTCAGTTTCCCTTTTTAAGCAAGCTATCATTCTAAGAGAATCTAGAGACAAGAAAATTAGATATCTATGGCAAATATTTAAGAAGGACAATAGGTTATCAATTGTAGCCAAACCCGCCCAATCACCCCTAAATAATGAAAGAGAAGTGGATATGACTCTATTTGTTCTATTTAAAGCCCACCTGACCCCTGTCTGTCATTTCATCTTGGTTGCCATCACTTAGTAAAAGCATCAAATGATAAAGAGGATAGCCTTGACCAATGATGGAGGGGGCTTAGGGTCGGAGAGTGGGATGGTGAGTGGAGGGAAGAGAGGAAGGAAACTCTTCTGGGCACAAGTGCCTCTTCATAGAGTCATAGCATTATGTTTATCAGGAAGGATGACTGATATTTCTCAATATCACACATGCATACCTTTCAAACTGACAACTTCAGAAGACAAAGGGCAGAATGCTTACTCATACTTGTGTCTCTCAATCTGAAGATGCTATAACATAGGAAGGTTTTGCAATTAACTGAATGAGTGACTGTGATTTGCACTAAAAGAGGAAGTTGCTTTATTAATTTTAAACAATATGATCCAATGGTCATTTTGTATTAATAAAATGCTAACAGGAATCAGAATTGATGATGGAATATAATGGGGAATGAATATGTTAATGAGAATTCTTTACATATAGATGCGACTCTGATATCAATAATATATAACATTTTATTGAGACTTTAAGTGAATGGAAGAACTGTAATAGAGAGCTGTCATCAGCATTGCGTATATTAGAATGTAAATACAAAGTTTACAGTGCTTACTGAGTGTCAGTTTCTCTGAGATAAGGTAAAGATAGAGATGCAACAGACTCAGAATATAAACCAGCTAGATAAGTAGAGCAGAGATAAAAGGTACTGCAGATGCTGGAGAATCCGAGATAACAAGCATGGGGCTGGATGAACACAGCAGGTCAAGCAGCATCATAGGAGCAGGAAAACTTGACGTTTCGGGCCTAAACCCTTCATCAGAAAATCATTTTCTTCATCATTTTCTGATGAAGGGTTCAGGCCCGAAACGTCAAGTTTTCCTGCTCCTATGAGGCTGCTTGACCTGCAGTGTTCATCCAGCCCCATGCTTGTTATCTCAGATAAGTAGAGCAACCTTATAGTGCAGTAGAAAGACTCATCATCCAAATATTAGGTAGTCAGAATCCATGAGGGCAGAATAATACAGGCTTGAGTCAATGGGAGCACAGAGTCCATGGTTACAACAGCATCAGCGCAGAGCATGGTGGTAGCTAGAGAGACTTCAATATCAACATGGATTGAAACTATAGATCAAGATCCACGAGGAAATGAAGAAAACAAGAGGGATTAAACCAGAACCGGAAGTCAAAAGACTTCAACGAGATAAAAGTTGCAAGACTTGGCCAGGTTGCTTGGATAAAGGAACCTGAAGGGATAGTAGCACCAATCGAAACAACTGCTTTCAGCACAGCTGTTTTCTGAGGGCCCACAAAAGGACCATAAAGGGGAATTGTGGAAGCAACAGTTTCAAAGACACTGTACAGCATCAGGCTGACATGCAAAAGAGCAAAGATTTCGTATCAGTACGTTCCTGTGTGCAGATGTGCCTACAGCTGCCAATTTCCTCATGATGCAGGATATACAAAAGTACAAGGGATTTTGGATCCATGGTCAAGGCATTTGGTACTTAGTTAGTCCGAAGAAGAAGGCCATGATAGAATGGGCTGGATTTAAGCATAGGTCCTAGAGCCAAGAGGAATCAATAGAGGGATTTCTTACTGTTGTTTCCAGGTTAGCAGGGTACTGAGTGTATGGAGCAATAAAAGACAAGTTTATATGGATCAAGCTGATATGTTTATATACTCCCAGGAAGGTACCATATGTATAGCTAAAGAAAGTGAGAGCTCAGCTTGACAGCATGCTACAAAGTGAAGCAATACATCAATTAGCGACAAGATGATGCTCAGGGTTGGTTATAATTCCCAAACCCATTAAAGAGCTCAGATTATACAGACCTCACACATTGGAACAAAGTGGTTCAGAGAAAAGTCCACCCAATTTTATTAGTGAATGACAGTTTGGTGAAAGCTCACAAGTAATTGATTTTTAACAAAATTAGACGTGAACAGTGGATTTTTGGCAAATAGCCCTAGACTACAAGTCAAGGTTGTTAACCACTTTTGTTATACCATTTGATCAATTTTTAGAATCACAGCATCCCTGCAGTGCGGAAGCAGGCCATTCTGCCCATTGAATCCACACCAACCCTCTAAAGAGTAGCCCATCCAGTCCCCGTAACCCTGTGTTTCCCATGGATAGTCCACCTCGTCTGCATATCCTTGGACACTATGGACAATTTAGCATGGCCAATCCACCTAACCTGCACATCTTTGGACTGTGAGAGGGACCCACACAGACACGAAGTCAATGTGCAAACTCTACACAGGCAGTCACCCAAGGCTGGGGTCAAAGTCAGGCCATCGGCACTGTGAGCCCTCAGTATTAGCCACTGAGCCACCAAGCCAGCCACGTTTCAATGCTTCAATCATCTACCTTTTGAAATTCAGTATCACCAGAAAGCTTCCATCGTGCGATCTCAAAACCCCTGAATGGCAAGTAGGTTTTAATCTGTCATTTGGATGACCAACTGGTACAGGCTACAAATGGAACATGATCAAGTGGTCCAAGAAGTCTTATAAGCATTCAAAAATGCAGGCCCTAGGCGCAATGGGAAAACTTGTAAAGGCATGAATCACATTTTTGGGTCACATAATGTGAGAGAGTGGAATCACAGTCGACCCCAGAATGATAAGGGTATTAGCAAGGTCTCACAAATATATAAATAGCAACAAAGGATTTGTCAGATGCAAATTTTAGTACTTCCAACTTCAGAACTGATTTGTACTCAACTGTTACCCACACAACTACAAGGGCTCTTTCCCTTCTTTTAGGTAGTCTTCGAGATTGAGGCTGACTTTTGGATTCGACTTAATGTTATTCTATCACTTTTCCAAAAGCTTTAGTGTTGCATCTTCTCCCCCTTCCCCTTCCCCTTTAGAACATCCACCCCTAACCCCAAGACCTGCTCCACAATGCCATATAAAACTCAAAGTCAGGGATATGCAAGACCAAGTACTGGGTTATGATCGAATGCTGTGGGCAATGGCAAGAAAGTTGCAAAAATACGGTAAGACTGAAAATTTAGATTCTCAATGCCAGGAAAAGGTTTTGTAAATTTGTCTCAGCGTTTAAATGGTGAATTCTGAACTTTGCTGATGACTACCTTATTTCCATGTATTTGTATCTCATTATTAGCTGACCTCATTTTTGCGCAGATCCCGATTTGTCCCTCCTTCTGCAAGAAACTTGACAGCACCAATTCCTGGCATGAAATGTCAGACTGGTTACCTGGTGGTAGCAGATCACCACTTGCATATCCAGGCTTTCTGACAACCCTGTCTTCATCATCATTTCCCTGCATATTCCATGGAGATCATACTTTTCCACTCCTTGTCCATTTGAGTCATCGTCACCAAGATGGCTACTATCGGAGCAGCTCTACCACTTTAGACCTTCAGAATTTCACATTTGAGCTGAGGGACACTTATGACTGGAACACTTCTGCCAGGTCATCCTGTGCACAAAGGAACACGCACATGTAATGTGTTCACACTGGATGCATTTTATGGCTCATAGCTTACTTTCGTAGAACTCATTCACATTATACTAGCTTGGACGCTGCCAGCTTTCTGGATTGCATTGGCTGTTAGCAGAAAGAGATAGAGGCAGGGAGTTTGTCACAGTTCAGAGCATGAAGTGTCAATGGGGTGGATATGTTGCTATATAGCAACATTTTATGTCAACATCAGACCAGCAGCATGTGGCAGCAGCTTACACAGCAAATAAACCGTATGTGCTACAAGCAAATGGCCATGTCTCGAGAGTTTAAGAGCAGCAGTCTTAGTGGGGTCACGCGGCACGACACTTAGTCAGTCGGTGCCAATATAGTCAGTCGAGGACCTGTCCAATTTCAGTCCAAGTAGTTGGCCATGTCAGTCAGGAGTTAGGTCTTACTAGAATCTGGGGAAATAGAGTCCCCACAGTCGAGTGATGGAGCCATAGCCAGTCCTCTAAGTCACGTGTAACCAGTCCAGAGATCACAGGTATGTCAGTTGGGCTACTATGGAGACTCAATCCTGGGATTTGGAAATTAACAGTCAGAGGCTCACCAGCAGGCAGTTTGTAAATTCCCGAGGAAAAAGGGTCTGGAATTAGGATCCATTGGCTTGGTTCACTGAGGGAATGATTGCTGTGAAAGTGGACAATTCAAGATAGAAGAGTAGGATTTGATAGAGTATAGGAGAGGACAGGAAGCTGTGGGAGAGGATGTTTTCAGAAGTGGCAAATGCTTTGGCTTCAACATGGGGAGAGTATACAGCCAACAAGGGCATGTTAATTCACAAAAGTCATGGACTCAGGAAGTAAATTGGGGAATTTAATAATTCTATAAAGGGGATGAATAGAAACTGGGGGAGGCTGACAGTTCAAAGTTGTAGGAGGAGTGACAAGAAAGGAAACACAGTGGGTGGGGGTGTGGAAGAGGGATCATCCTGTATCCCAGGCAGTGCCTGCAATTTACTCACGAGGACAGTAAGTTGAAACCTCGCCATTTTCAATCCAAACTCAACTGCGTAAGAATGAGACAAAATTTCTTCCACCACCTGCAGAGGAAGTTACTTTTTTTTTCTTTCGGAAGGGAGTATGCTTGTTTGAATTCAAGCCCTATGAACAATTGTATTACTTATCCATCCAATTTTTCACCAATGCTACCTATTTAGTATCAAATTGGGATTTCATTGATGGCTAATTAGTTTTGCAATCATGAATGTTAAAAATATCAAAGATTCATGATAGACTTGAAATGTTAACTCTGTCTGTCTGTCTCTCTCTCTCTCTCTCTCTCTCTCTCCACAGATGCTGTTAGACCTGCTGAGCTTCTCCAGCACTTACAATTTTTATGAAAAATTTTGGCCTCAAGCAGTCATGACCATGATGTAGTTTGCATCACTTGGCCCCTTGTTATGTAGGATGAGTAAAGTTGTGCAGCCACAAGATTAAAAGTCTCTCTTTGATTTCCCTTCTTTGCAACACATTTCATACTTGATACTAGAGAAAATTCTCGGGAGCCGCCTCTTTCCTGCACCAAACTCTAAATATGCAAGAACATGGACAGAGATGTTCAGTAGAAGCTTATTTTGGAGGGGATGCTATCACAGTGGATGTGCCTGAATTTCACCCACCTAATGTCGCATTAGCACTTAGCTTCTGAAACATAGATCTGGATAAGGTTACATAGCTTAAAGTTTCATATCAAGGCATGTCATCGACCTTCTTGAGAAGCCTTCACAACACGTAGTGTCAGGACATAACATGTCACATTATAGTGATTGAACTGAAGGTTCAGGAGTACCATTACTGAAATGCTCTTCAATTCGGACATTCTCCACATATTATTAGTTAATACATTTGAGATGGAACTCATGGTTAGAGGATTCCTTGTGGCCATGTTGCAAATCTGACAACAATATTGAACAAGAAAGCAATTGCAATGTTGTCACCAAACACAAAATGAGCAGTAACCTTCATTGGCTGCTGCACGTCCTCCAAAGAGGGAATTAGCAGATGATAATCCCAAGGAAATTAGAGGAGAATGACCAGACCCCGATGCTACCAATCTCACTGCCAATTTCTATAACTTCTGGAAATGCAGTGCCGGTGAAGATAAATTATTTCACAGGTCATTCTCAATGAACTGTGTCATTTCCTGGAGCAGGATTTTCATTCAGAAGGAATGGGGACATTCTATCCTGGTGTTCACCAAAGTCACATCTGCCCTGAACTTTTTATGCCACAGTCTCATTCTAAGGAGCAACTGTGAATATCTGTGACATTTATCAATCTTTGAACTAAGAATGCATTCAGGATGGCACAGACGTCACTTTCTCCAGGTTCTTCCAGTTCATTACCTTCACTTATGATAGGTAGAGTCGAGTAGCTTGGATAATGCAATTCTCCACCATTGCTGGCTCCTGCGGGGTCAGGGCATTATAGATTGCATCTGTGTTGCTTTGGGAGCACCCTGTCACTGACCTGCAGAATTCATCAGCCAGGTAGGTTTCTACTCCACCAATGTCCAGCTCGCCTGTAGCTATTGCTTCAGAGTCTTGCAGCATAGCCCAGGAAGGGTGTACTGCACTGCTGTGACAAGCCATATCCTTCACAACTGAAGCTGACAAGGATAATGGTCTTGATGGAGAGATAATGGGGATCAAGCGCAATCTTCTGAGGATGAAGATCAGGATATTGACTATGAGGGGCATCCAAGAGGCCATGATATAGCTAGGCACCATCAATTGGGAGAGGTCATATAGGACCTCACTGAAGCCATAAAGGAGTGCAACAAAGGTTCTTTAGTCTTGTTCCCAGGATGGCAGGAAATTGCTATGAAGAGAGATTGGGTAAACTAGGCTGGTATTGTCTAGAGTTTTAAAGAAAGAAGGCAACGTAATTTATACTACCAAATATTTAAAATAGATAGGGTAGGGTCAGGTAAGCAGTTTCCTCTGGCTGGGGAGTGTAGAACCAGGGAGCACAGTTTAAAAATGAGGGGGATGCTATCTAGGACCTATATTTCTATGGAACATTGCATGTCGAGATGTATGGAATCATCACTGATTTTTTCTTCTCACCCATAAGGTAGGTGCAAGGGTTGATGAGTAATGTGTGGCTGCAACAACTTCTTTTATGCCTCGCGATGCTTGAAGAGGCTGCTTATCTCTCACATGAATGTCATTTAACCAGGCCCGATAACTGTAAAGACCACTGTGACAAACACTTCAAGAATGTTGAGTGAACATATAGTGACAAAAGTACAAGGATATTGACAACGATGTGTCACCCATGTGCCCTCAGTAGGTTTTTGTCTTTCTTCCTCTCCCGTTACATCCAAGTACAGTCCCAATGTCTGCAGCAGGGCTGAAGGGAGCCTGTTTGGGAGTCAGCCCTTTTGGCCTGGAAGACTCATAATCTTCAGGTAGGCTGAGGCCTAGAGAGCCCAGAACAGCTGAGACATGTGCTGTCCAGATGCAGGTTCACTCTGCTTGAACTTCTGCAGGCTTCAGCATGACATGTAGTAGGGAGGTGAAGGGACCTGATGCCTCTAGAATGTCCCTTAATGGTTCATGTGTGTCTCTCTTCCTCCTCCCTGATTAATTCTGCTAACAGCCCATCTCCGTGAGATGGAGGGGCATCTGGAGTGAAGGTAAAGTCCCGTAATCTGAACCCTGCCCCCTCCACCTTGCCATCTGTGGCTAGAGCAATGTCCATGCTCGCATCCTGCAGAAATTAAGTGTGTCAAATCGGAGTCTCTGTAGTGAAAGGCTGCCTGTTTATGGAGACATCCAGACATAAGCATGCCAGAACCAACTCTACTCTAATAATGTATGTTGGATTCCTCCATTCCTTGATCCGTATTACTGAGTGCCTCCGACTAAGCTGCCCACTGTTCCTGTGCATGCCTGTACAATTTGACAAAACTAATAATGGCCAAAGCCATGGGATCACCTTCTGCCTGGAGCTGAGCAGGTGCCTGGTCTCAGACAGTCCTCGAAGTGTCAGAGACATAGGAGGCTTCTTCCTCTACCAGCTGCAGAGACGTATCAGTGCTGTGCTCTCCAGATTGTGCTCCTGAGTTTGAGCTAGAAAGACAACTCATTGAGGTGAAAGTCTCCAAGCTGGCGAAGGGCGCAAGAGAAAGCTTTGTCGGCGCATCCTCTGAGGGTTCAGCAGCTTCCTCCTCAGAGGTGGAGGTGGAGTTGAGGGCTGGTAGTGCTGGTCTCTTCCTTGTCATCATTCATGGCTAAAAGGCTAAAAAAAGGCTAAAAGCTGTGTAATTTAAGAATGAGTGAGCAATGGCATTTATAGGAGAGCAGGGAAGCACAATGAAGCTTACTGAGTCACACAAAGGAGGAGTTTGAATATGACAGTGGTAGATGAGAGAGGTGTTAGTGATGATGCAGAGGCGGGACAGGTGGTAGTGTGTCTCCAGTAAGTGAATAGGAAGTACAAAGAACTGGGAGAATTGTAGTTTGGGAGAATGAGCTGGGTAAGACCTCTTGAGTAGACAGGCTGCATGCAATCGTGAGAGTCCATGACCTTTGCTGAGATATGTGTGCAGCCGCAGAGTTTGAGTGGGTAGTGGCCCTGTGAGTGTGAGATAGCAGAGAGAAGCTGGTGGCAGTTACCCATATGGAACATGGAAACCCTTCAAGCCTTCTCCTGCACTGATGGACAGAGTGTTTAACCTGGAGCACCACACTGACATAGGCACCAATCTCTGCCCGAACTGGCTGCAAGTGGTGGCATGGCCTTTAAAATATCTGTAAGGAAAAGGATGGCCGTCCTTTCCACCAGCCCACCCAGCAGCACCTCCGGATCGCTGTCAGCAAAGATTTCACTTTCTATTCTATTTTGCTTGATAACAACAGTGAAGTGGCAGTGTGTGTGGGGCAGTTTATGGCTTGCACTGTCTGAAACTCTGGAGTTGGATTTAAATGTGCCACCAGCAGCACAGATGTCGCAATGTCCTGGCAGTACCAAACACTTCTGCCTCTCATGACACCTGATTCCATGAGGTGAGCATCTAAGAGTTCTGATTTAATGAGAAGAAGATTGCATGAGAAAAGTACTGAATGCCATGAATCTCAAAACAAAGACTGCCAAAACCTGGGAAAATCCAGCCCACACTTTGGCTTCATTCAATGTCACAAGATTTTAGTTTTGATGTTGCAGGTCAAGCAATCAGACCAAACTCCACCTCAAATTTGCCTTCTATCACTCTGACAGTCACAATAGACAACAAAAATTGAGCTATCTACTCATCATGACAATCAATTTCTATCAAAGTGTTTACAACAGACCCAGTCATGATGCCACGCATGCGTCCTGTGGTGGAGACCTACAGCTATCTATTCTTCTCATGTCTCAACATGGCAAGTGGAAGTAAGTGTAATATTCAATATTGATGACAGACCTAATGCCTGATTCAGATGTAAGTTGCTTCTGTAAAAGTAACAGGAGCAGTGGTCGACCTGTAGAACATTAACTAGCTTCATGAACAGATGGATGTCAGAGATATTAGAGCAACAAATAATTATTTGGCTTGAATTGACGAAATATGCTAGAAAACTGACATTGTAAGAGTTTTGATTGTACTGACTCTCAAAACCAAATGGTGCGAGTGGTTGAGTTTAAGAGTAGCAGATAATGTTATGACCAGGTGAGGAGGGATGAATGGGCTCCTCACTTTCCAATCTCCCCAGATGGTCACAACAAAGATCCAGTTCTTTTTAACACATGGCTGTACCTTTCTCCAATTGAAATGCAGTCAACTGTTGTTTTCACAATAAAGAGCTAATTACAAATTTTTCTTCCGTGAACAAAAGAATAATTTAGTTAACTGCTAACCACAATAAAAGTAGTAAAGACATACAGCAAGTATACAAGCTCTGTGAAATCTCGTGGGCACACATACATTTGCTTACTCATAGAGTCATAGGGTCATAGAGCTGTACAGCACAAAAACAAACGCTTCCATCCAGCTCATCCATTCCAAGCAGATATCCTAAATTAAACTAGTCCCATTTGCCAGCATTTGGCCCAGATCCCTTTAAACCCTTCCTATCCATATACCCATCCAGATGTCTTTTAAATGTTGTTATTGTACCACCCTCCACCACTTACTCTGGCAGATCATTGTATACACATATCACCCTTATGTACCTTTTAAATCTTTCTCCTCTCACCTTAAACTGACGCCCTCTAGTTTTAGATACCCCAACCCCAGGGAAAAGACTATTCACCTTATCCGTGCCCCTCATGATTTTATAAACGTGTATAAAGCCTCCAACACTCCAGGGAAAATTGTCCCAGCCTGTTCAGCCTCTCCCTATAGCGCAAACCCTCCAACCTTGGCAACATCCTTGTAAATCTTTTCTGAACCCTTCCAAATTTCACAACATTCTTCCTGCAGGGGGGAGAGCAGAATTGCAGGCAGTGTTCCAAAGGAGCCGACCCAACGTCCTGCAATATGACATCCCAACTCCTATACTCAATGCATTCATTCACACTCTGGAATAATATCCAACGTAAAGATTAAGGAATATACAGTTTAGAGTCCATGGGTTCTCCTTGATGCTTAACACTTTAATTTGAGATCACAGCTAGTTAGTTGATGCCTTGCACCCAGCACTTGCAAATATTGCAGTTACCCTTTGAGTTCTCAGTCTGCTGAATTTCTTTCTAATCGGTATTGTCACAGGTGCTTCGTTTTCTTCACAGAGAAAGAGACCATGCTCAGTCAGTGTTCATCCTTAGTTTCGTCTCCTCTCTCCACCAAAAGCAGCTGCTTGAAATACAAGCCTCTTTCCTTGTTTTTACCTTGTATGCAGAAGCTATGGTTTTAAAATTGTACATTGTAAGTAAGTAAGTAACATGCAAGATTTCTCATAAAGATACAAATCAAAATAGGAGATTATGGCCTTTTCAAACTTTCCCAGAGGCCCTGCTGTTTTAATTGTTGTTAGGAATTAATTTCAGCTCATCTATCTGATCTTGAACATTATTTGTTTCATGATATGTTTCCAATCCGTGTGGTCAGGTGATCACTGTGACCAAACTAAGACCCTTCTACAAAAAAAAATCAATTTGAGTCTATTAAATATCCAGGAATTAAATTGGATGACAGAGTTCAAAGTTCAATGCTCCATATTTTATATAATCCTGACAATTAGTACGAATTAACAAGCGTGGGGCTGAATGAACACAGCAGGTCAAGCAGCATCAGAGGAGCAGGAAAACTTGATGTTTCGGGCCTAGACCCTTCATCAGAAATGGGGGAGGGGAAGAGGGTTCTGAAATAAATAGGGAGAGAGAGGGAGGCGGATAGAAGATGGATAGAGGAGAGGATAGGTGGAGAGGAGGCAGACAAGTCGAAGAGGCGGGGATGGAGCCAGTAAAGGTGAGTGTAGGTAGGGGGGTAGGGAGGAGATAGATCAGTCCAGGGAGGACGGACTGGTCAAGGGGGCGGGATGATGTTAGTAGATAGGAGATGGGGGTGGGGCTTGAGGTGGGAGGAGGAGATAGGTAAGAGGAAAAACAGGTTAGGGAGGTGGAGATGAGCTGGGCTGGTTTTGGGATGCGGTTGGAGGAGGGGAGATTTTGAAGCTTGTGTCCCGCCTCCAACACAAGCCCTCCTCCTGGACACCACCCCAAGGCCTCCTACCCTCCCTCGACCTCTTCATCTCCAACTGCCGTCGAGACATCAATCGCCTCAACCTCCCTACCCCTCTCAAACACTCCAACCTCTCCACCGCAGAACATGCAGCCCTCCGCTCCCACCGCTCCAATCCCAACCTCACCATAAAACCCGCGGACAAGGGAGGGGCAGTCGTAGTATGGCGCACTGACCCCTACATTGCTGAGGCCAGGCGCCAACTCTCTGACACCTCCTCCTACCGCCCCCTGGATCATGACCCCACCACTGAGCACCAAACCATCATCTCCCAAACCATCCACAACCTCATCACCTCAGGTGACCTCCCACCCACCGCCTCCAAACTCATCGTTCCCCAACCCCGCACCGCCCACTTCTATCTCCTTCCCAAAATCCACAAACCTGAATGCCCTGGTCGACCCATTGTCTCCGCCTGCTCCTGCCCCACCGAACTCATCTCCACCTACCTAGACTCCATTTTCACCCCCTTCGTCCAGGAACTCTCTACCTACGACCACCCACGCCCTCCACCTCCTCCAGAACTTCCAATTCCCTGGTCCCCAACACCTCATTTTTACTATGGACGTCCAGTCCCGATACACCTGTATTCCCCATACAGATGGCCTAAAGGCCCTCTGCTTCTTCATGTCCCACAGAACTGACCAATCCCCCTCCACCGACACCCTCATCCGCCTAGCCGAACTCGTTCTCACAATCAACAACTTCTCTTTCAATTCCTCCCACTTCCTACAGACAAAGGGGGTGGCCACGGGTACCCGCATGGGCCCAAGCTATGCCTGCCTCTTTGTAGGTTACGTGGAACGATCCCTCTTCCGTACCTACACTGGCCCTAAACCCCACCTCTTCCTCCATTACATTGATGACTGCATCGGCGCCGTGTCGTGCTCCCACGAGGAGCTCGAACAGTTTATCCACTTCACCAACACCTTCCACCCCAACCTGAAGTTCACTGGACCATCTCCAACACTTCTCTCTCCTTCCTGGACCTCTCTGTCTCCATCTCGGGTAACCACCTAGAAACCGATGTCCATTTCAAGCCCACTGACTCCCACAGCTACCTGGAATACACCTCCTACCATCCACCTTCCTGCAAAAATGCCATCCCCTATTCCCAATTCCTTCGCCTCCGCTGCATCTGCTCCCAGGATGAGACATTCCACTGCCGTACATCTCAAATGTCCTCATTCTTCAAGGACCGCAACTTCCCCCCCCACTGTGGTCGAGAATGCCCTCAACCGTGTCTCCCGCATTTCCCGTAACACATCCCTCACGCCCCGTCCCCGCAATAATAACAAAAAAAGAATCCCCCTCGTCCTCACGTACCACCCCACCAACCTCCGGATCCAACACATCATCCTCCGACACTTCCGCCATCTGCAATCAGACCCCACCACCAAAGACATTTCTCCCTCCGCACCCTTATCTGCCTTCCGGAGGGACCACTCCCTCCGCGACTCCCTTGTCCGCTCCACACTCCCCTCCAGCCCCACCACACCCGGCACTTTTCCCTGCAACCGCAGGAAGTGCTACACCTGTCCCCACACCTCCTCCCTCACCCCAATCCCAGGCCCCAAGAAGACTTTTCACATCAGGCAGATGTTCACCTGCACATCTGCCAATGTGGTATACTGCATCCGCTGTACCCGTTGTGGCTTCCTCTACATCGGGGAAACCAAGCTGAGGCTTGGGGACCGCTTTGCAGAACACCTGCGCTCAGTTCGCAACAAACAACTGCACCTCCCAGTCGCGAACCATTTCAACTCCCCCTCCCATTCCTCAGACGACATGTCCATCCTGGGCCTCCTGCAATGCCACAGTGATGCCACCCGAAGGCTGCAGGAACAGCAAATCACATTCAGCCTGGGAACCCTGCAGCCCAATGGTATCAATGTGGATTTCACAAGCTTCAAAATCTCCCCTCCCCCAACCGCATCCCAAAACCAGCCCAGCTCATCTCCACCTCCCTAACCTGTTTTTCCTCTCACCTATCTCCTCCTCCCACCTCAAGCCCCACCCCCATCTCCTATCTACTAACATCATCCCGCCCCCCAAAAATGTCCGTCCTCCCTGGACTGACCTATCTCCTCCCTACCCCCCCACCTACACTCACCTTTACTGGCTCCATCCCCGCCTCTTCGACTTGTCTGCCTCCTCTCCACCTATCCTCTCCTCTATCCAACTTCTATCCGCCTCCCTCTCTCTCCCTATTTATTTCAGAACCCTCTTCCCCTCCCCCATTTCTGATGAAGGGTCTAGGCCCGAAACGTCAAGTTTTCCTGCTCCTATGATGCTGCTTGACCTGCTGTGTTCATCCAGCCCCATGCCTTGTTATCTCGGATTCTCCAGCATCTGCAGTACCTTTTATCTCTGATACAATTAGTACGAATTATTCTTTTTTTCACAGACCGCAATATTGATTCTATTTGATGGTAGCTATTGCTTTTTGGTTATTTTATCTGGTGTGATTTCTAAGATCCGGGTAGAAATGAGCAGAATTTAGTATTAGCAACAATAAGCCAATCCAGCAGCTAAAAGGTTGTTAGGAATCCAAAGCTTTTCTTTGGGAGACTCCCACTATTCCAAGCAATTAGTGACTTACCTGGGCAGTAATGGATCTCCCATTATAGTAAGCCTCAAACAGGCTAGAAATCTCACCTAGAAGAGTTTCTGAATAACCTGAGGCTAGCAGGTCTCCATTACTGGCAGTACCACTGGCACTGGTGGCCAAAGTTTGGATTGCATTCAAGCTTCAAGATTGTTGCTGGATTCCTGAAAAAAAGCAAGTTAAGTCAGGGAATAGAGTACTGGGAGGATAGGAGGTTGGGGTTGGGGGTGGGGGGGAATGAAAACAAGGGCAAGAGTGGTGGCTTCATTCCAATGTCAGGTATCTTGATCTGACACAAAGCACTTGTAAATGAGGATCCCACACTTCCTTAGGCCAGTGGCAAATCCAACAAGGTTTTTTTGGGTGACCTCCCGGATAGCAAGTTCTCCACTTGCAGAAGCAGTGAGATAAGCCCTTAAGTGGCTTCCTAAGGACCTGAATTGGCCGTCAGGCAGGAAGGCTGCTCTTCCCCCTTCTTGTTTTGAGCTTCATCAAGGGAAGGCATCAGGGTCTCCACCTCATACCCTTCTGTCCAATGAAACCTACCATCCTGATTCAAACCTAGCTCCACAGAGCATTGGATTCCACCATATGAACAGAAATGTCTTTGATATCTGCAAAGTCACTGTCATATTTTTGTGCATTTATGTGGCATGTTTTACAGATTAAAATGTTTTCACAGGAGTATTTTCAAAAGAAATTTGACATGGACTCTCACAGGGAGAACTTAGGACAGGGGAACAAAAGTTTGGGTAAAGAAGTAGGCATGCAGGAGTTTCATAAAGGAGGAACAAGAGTTAATGAGGCTTGGAGCAGTTTAATCCACATTGAATGTTTTCTGAACTCATTTCACATTTTCAGTGGAGGTTTGTGCTTTTGAAGCTCAATTCTGGCACATCACAGTAAATACATGTATATATAAACATATTACTACACACATACATATATAATGTAGCAATATGTTTATATATGCATGTATATTGTTTCATGTTTCTGCTTGATAATATATCAAAAGGCAGAAACATGAGACAAAATTAGAACTAAAGTACTATTCAGAAGGTAAATGCCAGGTACAGACAGCAGTTGGAAAATGAAGAATCAAACAGTTCGTGGTTACAAAGTCATTGGATGCTGTATACGATTGAATTTTGGTTCCAGGGCAAGAAAAATTCATTTCAATAAATCACTTACCCCATTATTTGTCTAAACATTAAACACTCATGGTACATTGTACTATGGGTATCAATTAAAAGCATTTTGGTTTCTTCCTTAAAATGTTAGTGTGCACTCATTATTCTGCATTTACGGCAACAAACAATAGGGATGGTAGTTGATCGAGCTCTTCCGCTTACTGGGTAAAAATAGCCACAGGCTTTGGGCAACATCGAAAGTGAGCAGACTTCTTTACCCAAGTTTCAGAGCAGACATGATCAAAGGAAAAGATTAACAATGCCATTTTGCAACTAGATCTTGGAGTCGAGATATTTTCGATCGTTCTCAAAACTAAAAATTTTCGCAAATGAGGAGATGAGTTATTGACAAAATTCAGGATTAATAGAACCAAGATATTGCAGATGCCTAACATCTAAAATAAAAACAGGAATCGCTAGAAATACTCAGCAGGTCAAGTAGCATCTGTGGCGAGAGAAACAGACCCAATGTTTCAGGTGGAATATGACTCTTCTTCAGGAATTTGCTTCTCTCTCTCCTCAGATGCTGCCAGGCCTACACAGTATTTTCAGCCCTTCTTGTTTTCATTCAAAATAAAATGCTGCACTTTCAGATGCATATCGAACATCAAATAAGAATGATGAACCAGCACACAGAAGATCCATGGTAAACAAGTCCTTTTTTGTGACGTATACATTAACCTTTGAATGAAGCACAGGCAAGCCAATAAAATATTTTTATTATGCTTGGTGTTTTTAGCTGTTTTGAATGAGTTCAATGTTCACAAGTAACGCGAGCATCAGATGAACATTTTCATAGTGTCTTTCACAACATCTGGACATCTCAAAGCTCTTTGCAGTGGAGCAACACTATGGCTTTAAGAGGTGTATTTTGTTCTGATTTCTTTTACTACGAAGAGAGGTTGAGACGGAAGTGATGAGCAGTCTGCTCAAAGCCAATAAAGTAAACAGCTTGTGAAGTTGGAACAATAGAAGCAACCTGAATGGGTGGGGTCAAGCTCCCCCAGAACTGGGATTTTTAGTTTTAACTTTCAGCAGTGGCTGGGTCTTGAAGCTGGAGGTAGAAGCTCTTATTCCTTTCTCTGTTACAGCTAAAAGCTAGGGTTCTCTTTCTGCTGCTAGAATTGGATGTGAGACAATCTATTTTACTGAATTGCCTTTGCCATCGGTGTGTTGATGGGATGTTATTCTATTGGAACAGTTAATTAGTAGTAACCATCTAATATATATTATATTGCTAAGCATTTCTATATTGTTTCAGTTAAGCCAATTCATTTCTTTTTATTTTGTCTATATTTTAACTGTAGTGTGAAAATAAAAGGAGTTTTGCTTAAAGTCGATAGTTTGACCAATTGAATTGCATCTGAAGCGCAATGCCTTACAGCTACCTTTAAAATAAGAAAAAGTTAAGGTCTATATATGTTCTTAAAATATTTTAAGAGGGTTTGGTCTAATCCATAACAACAACTACTGAATTATTTATTCAGGTGTCATAAAGCTTGAAATCTTAGAGTGGGAAATCCATCCACCCCATCAGTTTCGCTGATCTATATATCCAGTCTCACTTTTACAGATTGCCAGGTTAATCTGTAAAGGTTAGGGATTTGTCACTTCCCCTGCTCTATGAATTCACATGTTGCCCCATGTTTATGTCAACGCCTTATGTAACGATATTCAATTACTGTGTGTACTAGTGTGTTGAGCACCATAAATGATAAAGCTGGCAATGTTTTGAGCCCCAGTTTAGGCAACACATTTGGTGAAGAATTGATTATTGTATCTAAGTTGAGGATAAAAATATAAGCCAGCATTGCACAGATGTTACCCACAGACTACAATTATGAACTACTTCATATAACGCCATGATTTCCGAAGGCTAGAGCATCTCAGAGGCAACAAGTTAGCCTCTGATAAGAATGATTACTGTATTACTCATTCAGAGTTTGTCACAAAAATACTTGACTTTACAAATTTGCACTGAGGCATTTTTGCTCTATTTTTAGCCAAATGATGTATTTGCTCCAAAATAGAAACATTTCTATTTTTCACCTCTACTGATCTGTTTTAATATCAGGCTTTGGATCTGTTAGAACTACTGCAGCTGCAGCAGCTGCAATCTGTTCCAAATGATGACCTTTTCATTGCAAAATATGTAAGCCCAAACATTCCTAATGACAGAAATGCTTCCTCATGTGGGTTTAAGATAATCACAGAAAATTTCTGAACCTCAGGGAATGGGACTTACATTTGTTTTTATGGAGAGCTGGGATGGACTCAACGGACTGAACAACCTCTTCCTGTGCTATAATGACTCAATGATTCAATGACCCTGCTGAAGGTTGCAGGGTTGGGGTGGTGGAGACACGGGCACAGATTGCTTGCTGCCTGCCTACCTGGACGAAAAGTTGAGTCAGACAACCACCTGCAAAGAAAGAGAAATCTGCCCGACAGCAATAATGTGCAGTGGATGGCAGCAACAGGTTTGAAGTGGAATTTTCACCCCTTACCTGGAGAGGAAGTCTCGTTTTCTGGAGCTGCCAACTACATTGATTGTCTAGCAGTTCCAACCGTCCCAGCAATGCCAGAGATTCACATTGGGCAGTGCCAGTACAGTTCTAAGAAGAAGATAACCATGGGTCCTGCAGTTAGGGACAGAGAGGGTTTTGGGCAAGGAGGGTGTGCCTGTCTTAGGGGGAGATGTAGAATGGGTGCGGGGTGAGTTTTGAAGTTGAGCCAAGAAGGAAAGGGGTGGGAGTTTATTACCTTCTGAATGGGATTCCCTGATGAGTAAGGATATGGACACCCAATCTGCAGTTTCAAAGCTTTGTAAAACAAAGATGGGCTGCCCACTCCTGCCTGTTTGTCTATACTAACCATTTTCTTGGCATGCACAGGATAATGTTGGGGTGAATTTAACTTTTAACAAGCCCAATTAACCCAAAAAATAATTAGGATAACGTCCCTTTAGTCCTCACATACCACCCCACAAACTTCCGAATACAACACATCATCTTTCAATATTCCTGCCACGTACAATCAGACCCCACCACCAAAAAGATATTTCTCTCCCTTCCCCTGCCCACCTTCCACAGGGACCGTTCAGTCCCCAACTCCCTCGTCAGCTCCACACTCCCCACCAACGCCTCCACCACACCTGGTACCTTTCCCTGCAACTGCAGGAGGTGCTCTGCCTGCTTCTACACCTCCCCTCTCACCTCCGTCCAAGGCCCCAAACAATCCTTCCAAATCTGGCAGAGATTCACCTGCATTTTTTCTAACCTCATCTACTGTATCTATTGTCCCGATGTGGTCCCCTCTATAATGGGGAGACCAAATGTAGACTCGGGGATCGGTTTGCAGAGCACCTGCACTCTTCATGCACCAACCGACCCAACCTTCCAGTTGCCATTCACTTTATCTCACCTTTCCCACTCCCCTGATGACGTATCCATCCTTGGCCTCCTCCACTGTCAGAGTGAGGCCAAACGTAAACTGGGCAAACAATGCCTGATATTTCACCTTAAGAGCTTACAGCCCAATGGCCTGAACAGTGAAGTCACCAGCTTCAAAATCTCTCCACTCCCAACCTGTCCATCTTGTGACTCAACTATCCGCTCCACCCTTCCCACTGGCCAACCACAATAACTCCCTACCTGCATTTACCTACCTCCATTCCACCTACCCTCACCCACCTCCAGTCCCTCCCTCTATTTTGGGGCTTCTCTCCTCCTCCCCAGTCCTGACGAAGGGTTTCAGCCCAAAATGTTGCCTTCCCTGCTCTTCGGATGCTGTCTGACATGTTGTGCTTTTCCAGCTCCTCATTTATAGAATCTAGCTTCCAGCATTTGCAGTCCTTACTGCCTCTAATTATATATAGTTGGCAGACTGGGTTTCAGCAGGGAGTGAACTCGGGGTTGGGTGGGAATCTAGTGGATTGGGCAACTGATCTATTTCACACACCTCAGATGGCTAAAACACACCCAGTGGGCACATGTAACATCCAGCCCCTGGTCTCGGTATACAAAGGGGGAAGCAGAAATTAAGCCTTCTCTAGAAAAGGGATGATTGAGGAATTGCCTGTTAGAGGCCTTTATAATTATAAATGGGTCTGATAGAAAGTACGGGTAGAAAAGATGTTTCAATTTGTAGTGCGAACCTAAGCTAGAGCCCCAATAGGCACTAATGAATCCAACCAAGAATTCAGGAAAACCTTCATTACACAGAGAGTGTCGAGAATGTAGTACTCACTATTACTGGGAATAATTGAGGTAAATAGTATCCATCCCTTTGAGGAGAGCTAATTAAGAAAGTGATGAAAGGAAAAGAAGAAAATGTTGAAATGATTCAATGAAGAGTTGTGGGAGGAGGCTTATGCGGGGCTTAAGCACTACTAGATCATATGGCCTGTCTCTGTGCTTTGGATTCAGTGTATATATAACTCGGGAACTGGATATAAATAATGAATAGACTGAAAGGATGTGGATATGAACTAGGTTTACAGAGAAGCTGATATTGAGGTGAACAGTTCAACATTATACATAGACAATTGACTGAGTATAGGAAACCTGATGTGGCCCATCACTGTCCTTTCAGGTTCTATTGCAAAACAACACTTGTGGCTTAGTTGAAGAATATCATTGGGTTGGGTATTCAAACCAAAGATTCTTGCCTCTTGCTGTTGTTGAGGCACAAGAGCAATTGCCTGTTTATGAATCAAGATATAGGACCATAATAACAGATAATGAAAATGCCCGCTTAACATTTGACTCATCCCAGATCTGATAATGGAGACAAATATGTCAGAATGAAAAAGACCCCTTGGCTGAGTTGGGTTTACCGGGTTTGGGGTGGGGGAGGGACAACAGGAATTATGATTGTAAAACTCAGATTACCGGCTTTCCCCTTCCACTGCGAAGTTGTGTCCTTTTCTTTCCCAGCAGGCCTTCTCCACAGACGTCAATCTAATTGACAGATTGTCAGCCTGGAAATGCTCTGTTGGCGTCCACAGGCCAGGAACCTGTAACTGAGTTACTGAGAATGTGGACAGTGACTGATCTGGATATTGAGAGAGGGGATCTAACTTTGGGAATGGGCTATTTGTAGGCAGTCCTGGAGAGGACTTGGTGATCCTGAGATGAGAGGTTGGAACTGAGACCCTGAAAGGGGAAGCAGAGAATCTGAGTGAACTGGGAAGAAATGATCGTATTCCTCCTGGAGCACAAGCCATGCTATAAAGACCTTTAGCACTTTCATGAAGCAGTCTTTATCTTCCTTTACCTGCCAGGTTTCTTGAGCCATGAGAACCCCTAGCTGGCCTAAGACGTAAATAGAAATCTGCCTCCTGTGAGGAAGTTGGTTAACAGCTCCCCATCTTACATCTGTTAAAACTGGAAAAGGGAGGCCTAGAAGTGCATCGGGCTGAAGTTTGAGATGTTTAAAAAGTGTCACTGTCCATTCCAGGACCCAAGACCACCCATTTTTTAGAGATTAAAATCACCGTCAACATTTCTAAACATTTAAGCTTACACTTGGAACATGCCTCTGTAAAAATCATGCTATGACAGGAAAAACTATTCCTTATGTCACTTCCCTAACCAAGCAGGCATCAATCCTGAACTCGAGACAGCTTCTGTGGTGCGAAGAAAATGAAAACAAATAAACTGCAAAAGATTGAAAGGTTTCATCCTAATGTGTTTATTCCTTGTCGGCAGCTGATCAAAAGCTTGCTTTCTTTTCTGAGCAAATATTCTAAAGTGGATGATCAGAATGAAAGATAACAGTAACTATTTTTATCTGACTCCATTAGATTACAGTGCAAACTTAGGAGAGTCCAGCTACATTACCATATGGTTAATGCCAAGCTTTCACAATAGCTTTATTTATTACAGAAACCTCACAGCGTATATACATGATGGCGCCAGCAATGGAAATAAATTTCACGTCACGCATAATTGCCATGAATGGTAACTGAGTAGGGGAAATTTCATGAATGCTACAATATTAACTTTTTGCTAGTATTAATATGCTTTTAATCTAATGGTTTTGTGTACTGACTGTTTTATGCGTGTCCTGGTCTTTTGAAGCCTTGTGATTTGTGAACTAAAGCTGATGTTGGCAATAAACTGTGTTGCTGTACTTGCCTATCTGTTAATCAGGTTTGAGATGGCAGCTGTTCCACATAAAGAGGATTTTAAGACTGGTTGAATAAAGGGGAGTGCAAACAAAGCAAAGGCAGTTAATTTCTACTTGAAGATACAAGATGAAAATCTACAGTGATGATTTAAATCCCTTAATGGATTTGCTTAGCACTTATTTAATGGACATTTTATGATGCAAAATAAATCTAGTGAAATATGCTTTTATGCTACTATATTAAACTTTGGGCTGAACAAACATTGCTCCAAAAGTCAATACATCTTATTACACACACATTTATTTCTGCTTACTTCAAGTATATACTTCTGCTGAAATTGGATTTAAGTAGTTGCTCAACCCTCTCTGATATTCTGAAAGCACATTTGTATTTGTGTCTAGGTTTGTGTTTTAAGTATGTTTGTTTTGTATGTACTTGTATGTTTGTATCTCCATCGTGGGCCCCATGTTTTGTGTGGCTGGGTGTTTGTGAGTATTTTTATTGTTTGTTTGTGTAGATATTTGCATCATATTTAAATGCGCTGTTACCCCCACCACACAGGTGGTTGGAGATAACGTTTTCATCTCTCTTAGTCTGTTTGTATAAACAATGGATCAATTTCAATGCATACAGCCCAATGAATAATGGATTACGGGGTTTTGGAGATGCAGATCGAGATGCAGAACACTTTAAATGATTCACCTGTTAATGTTGGGAAATAGGGTGAATGACCTTTAGTTGCTGGTTGTTTTATTCATGCTATTATTATAATCTTATAGATTTCTCAGCTTCGGAGGTGTAAATTGTAACAAATGCCAAAGAATGAGAAGAGTTTTTAGAGGAGATTTTGGATGCGGATTGGTCTGAACTGAGATGGAAGAGTTTTGTAGCAACACAACATCAAAGAAGCAGAGAAAAGCCTCATGGAAGAATTGTGACACTGTTGACTTAAAACACCATGGCGGAGTCACTGTGTGCCGTTGTACTCGGTAACATTTTTATGTGTGTGTGTGTGTGTGTGTGTGTGTGTATGTGTCTGCAATGTGTGAAGTTGTAATTTTGTCTGTTTCTTATCAATATTTGTACTCACATGTTGTATGTGTGAACATGAGTTCATGCGTTAGTCTGTGTGCCTGTTAGCCTGCGTGCGCAGAGAGTAACAACTTTTTCAATCTTTTAAAAGGTTTGTATTACTTGCATTGACATTGCTTCCCATTTAATATTGTCACAGCAGGTGAAAAGAGATTTGAATTAAAGATGGGCACAAAATGCCTCATAATGTTTAATGTCGCAAAATAATTTTATTGTACATTTAAAGAAAGGCTACACATAGCAAAATGTTAAAAGGTACTTTTTTTCCTTTATGTATAATAGTCATTCTTGTTCCATTGATGTTTATTATTGACAGAAGAGCAATAAAAATGCAACAAATGAGCACCAAGGGACTTGCGTGCCCAAATGTCTGTATAATATTGTGTTAATTCATAACATTTTTGAATATTTCCATGTCCACATTTACATTTTGCTCTTTGGGTTCAATTAAACCCTTCATGTCTAAACACTAATGGTTAATTTAGAAAAAAGCAATAGAAGACTATTTGATATATAGAACCTTTATGCAACTGTTATTGATTTGAATTATTTTATCTTTGTCTCTGTAGATTTAAAAACAATGGGAGTAAGAAAAAATGCACTTGTATTTGGCCATATTTTATTCTGAATATCTCTGCTGTTCATCATTTTATATACTGGAGTGTCATTTCCCAGTAATCAACTGTGAATTTTGGGAAGTTTAATGTGATTACATCTCAAATTCAATTCTTCAACAAGGCCGTTCACATACATTAATCATAAGGACTTATTCAAAGTTACCATGAGCTTTTCAGACTGATAAAGCATTTGCAAGAAATTACGTTTCTCTCACACTTTTGACACTCAACCTAAGGACTTCACCATTTTAAGGTTTCAACCATGGCTCAGCTGGAAGCACTGTTAAGTTTGATACAGAATGTAGTGGGTTGGAGTCCCATTCCTGAGATTGATTATAGAAAACTTGTATTTTCTAAGATGGTTTGTACTGCGGTGGTTGACTCTGTATTGAGCATCACTTGGTGTGGCTCAGGAGGCCCACTCTGACACAGCAGTCTTTGCTGGAGATGAGGACAGTAGATTGGATAGGCGCACAAGTCACTGATCTCTGTTTTTCTCTGGGCTACCTTCCTGTTTGGCCAAGCTCCTTGCTTCTACTCACTGTTTAGACTGTTTTGAGTAAATGGCTACCATCAAACCAATGAATGTGGCTGGAACAGTGCAGATGTGATTGGCTTAACATTGGGTGCCAGAAAGTGAAGACAGCAATCAATAAATACGGCTAACATGATCCCACAACATCTGCCAATGTGGTATACTGCAGCCGCTGTACCCGTTGTGGCTTCCTCTACATCGGGGGAACCAAGCGGAGGCTTGGAGACCACTTTGCAGAACACCTGCGCTCAGTTCGCAACAAACAACTGCACCTCCCAGTCGTGAACCATTTCAACTCCCCTTCCCATTCCTCAGATGACATGTCCATCCTGGGCCTCCTGCAATGCCACAGTGATGCCACCCGAAGGCTGCAGGAACAGCAAATCATATTCAGCCTGGGAACCCTGCAGCCCAATGGCATCAATGTGGATTTCACAAGCTTCAAAATCTCCCCTCCCCCAACCGCATCCCAAAACCAGCCCAGATCATCTCCACCTCCCTAACCTGTTTTTCCTCTCACCTCAAGCCACACCCCCATCTCCTATCTACTAACATCATCCCGCCCCCTTGACCTGTCCGTCCTCCCTGGACTGACCTATCTCCTCCCTACCCCCCTACCTACACTCACCTTTACTGGCTCCATCCCCGCCTCTTCGACTTGTCTGCCTCCTCTCCACCTATCCTCTCCTCTATCCATCCTCTATCCGCCTCCCCCTCTCTCCCTATTTATTTCAGAACCCTCTTCCCCTCCCCCATTTCTGATGAAGGGTTTAGGCCCGAAACGTCAAGTTTTCCTGCTCCTATGATGCTGCTTGGCCTGCTGTGTTCATCCAGCCCCATGCTTGTTATCCCACAACCAATGGGTCAGGTCTGCAATTCTGGTGGATCTGGTCACCAATGGTGGTGAGTAATTTTACAACTCACTAGAGGTGGAAGCTGCACAAGTATCTGAAACCTCCATGATGGGGGATCACAGCACAACAGTGCAAGAGGTAAAGCTGAAGTGTTTACAGTATTTACATCATGGATGCCAGTCTTCAACAATTCAATTTACTCCATGTCCTTCGATTTTAAGAAACAACTGAATGCACTGGATATTGTGAAGGCCCTGGACCTTGACGATATTCCAGCGACAGTACTGAAGACTTGTGCTGCAGCATTTTCCACACCCCTAGCCAAGCTATTCCAGTACAGCTACAACACTGGCATCGACCCAACAATGTGGAAAATTGCCCAGTTATGTCCTGGGCACAAATACAACAGGACAAATCCGATTTGGCCAGTTACCGTCCCCTCAGTCTACTCTTGAACATGGGCAAAGTGTTGGAAGGGCTCATCAACAATGGTTTCACGTATCCATTCGCAACAAAAGAACCTGCTTAGTGACACCCACTTTGGGTTTCACCAAGGCAACTTAGCTCCTGACCTCATTACAGTCTTGGTCCAAACATGCACTAAAGAGCTGAATTCTAGAGGTGAGGGTGATTGTCTTTGACGTCAAGGCCACATTTGACAAAATGTTGCATCAAGGAGCTGTAGCAAAACTGGGGTCAATGGGACTCAGGGAATAACTCTCCTGTTGTTAGACATATACTGGGCACAAAGGCTGTAGTCAGGGCCTGGGACATGGGGGTACATGAAAGCCCAATAACCAGCTCTCAGGGCTCCCAAGGATCCATTATGCTTGGGTCAGTGGCAGGGATACTGTGCTAAGATCAGGAGCTCCACCAAGACCCATGTTGCCTGTCCCTTCACCTGGTTGAGGGTTGCTTGGAGATCAGTCACTTCAGTCACAGGACATCATTGCATAAGTTCCTCAGGGTGGTGTCCTAGATCCAACTGTCTTCAGCTGCTTCATCAATGACCTTCTCTCCACTATAAGGACTGAAGTGGGGGTGTTTATTGATGATTGCATAATGTTCAGCACCATTTAAGTCTCTTTAAATACCGAAGCAATCTGTGTCCATATGCTGTAATGTCTGCACAACATTCAGACTTGCACTGATAAGAGGTAAGTAACATCTTTACGCCCAATTGACAGGTGGGGATCATTCTCAACAGGAGAGAATCTCACCATTATCCCTTGATGTTCAATGGCATTATTGTCACTGAATCCTCCACTGTCAACATTCTGAGGGTTACTATTGACTAAAGGCTGAATTGGACGAGCCATAAAAATGCTGTCGCTTCAGAAGGGAGATGATAGAAATTCTATGGCAAAGAACTCATCTCATGTCTCACCAACACCTGCCATTATACATCATGCACAAGACAGGAGTGTAATAGATTATTACCCCCTTGTTGGATGAGTACAACTGCAACAAGACTCAAGAGTATTGACACCATCCATGACAAAGCAACCTGGTTGACTCATACCCAATCCGCAACCTTAAACATACACTCCATTCACAACTCCCATACAGTGGCAGCAGTCTGTATCATCTCCAAAATACACTGCAGTAACCCACTCCACCCCCAATCTCCTTCAACAGCAGTTTTCAAAACTATTACTGCTATCATCTAAGATAACAAGGTGTGGAGCTGGATGAACACAGCAGGACAAGCAGCATCATAGGAGCAGAAATTCTGATGAAGGGTCTAGGCCCGAAACGTCAAGCTTTCCTGCTCCTATGATGCTGCTTGTCCTGCTGTGTTCATCCAGCTCCACACCTTGTTATCTCGGATTCTCCAGCATCTGCAGTTCCTATTACCTCTATCATCTAGAAGGGTAAGGGCAGTATGTGTATGTGAACAGCTATGAGTTCCTTCCAAGCCACCCACTATTCCGACTTGGAAATATAATCCTTCATTTTCATTGAATCAAAATCCTGGAACTCTTCCTAACAGAATTGTGGGTGCCCCTTCACCCAGGATTACAGCATTTGAAGAAGACATCTCACCATGACTTTCTCCAGTGCAATTTGAAATGGGCAATAAAAGGTTTCCGAGCCAATAATGCCCACATCCTAGGAAGGAATAAAATATAAATCATCATGGAAAGAGATCACATTGAGCAGCTTCAGCAAGTGGCCAATTTTCTCTACCAGCTTAAGCAGACTATCTCTGCTCACATGTCTTCGATTGGCTTATTGAGAGCGATATAGAAGTTGTCTTTGCTCATGGCATTTCTCCTGCAAATGCCACATGGAGAAGACAATGCCAAATTGTACATTTTCCAGTTTTAAGACCCAGGGAGATGCATCTTGTGAATATTTGCAGTCTGACAAGGGCAACAGAGACAAACTCTTTTCTTGATGCTCAGCAAGGAAATGCCTCAACTGCTGTTAAAATTGCCCTTTTCTTACAGAGGGTCACAATCTTTGCATCAGAGATAATCTAGACACTTAACCCAACACTAGTGTCCACTCCATCCAGCAGAGCCAGAGGAGCACAAGCAGATGTTATTTGTTTCCCTTCCCGGTTGTGTTTAGGTTGGATAGTACCAGTATCTGGAGCATTTTCTTTTCATTTATTCATTCATGGGATTAGGGTATCAATGGCTATACCAGCATTTATTGCCAATCCCTAATTGCCCAGAAGGCAGTTAAGAATCAACTACTGCTGTAATATCTGGAGTCACATATAAACCAGAGCATGCAAGGATGGCTGTTTCCCTCCCAAAAGGTCATTAGTGAACCAGGTATGTTTTTCCTGTCAATTGATTCATGGTCATCATTAGACTCTTAATTCCAGACTTTTTTTTATTGAATTCAAATTCCACTACCTGCTATGGCAGGATTTAAACCCAGGTCCGCAGAACATTACCTGGGTCTCTAGATTAACAGTTCAGCGATAATACCACTAGGCCGGAGCAAATTATTGCAGACTCTGGCATCTATGCTGGAAACAAAAAGTGCTGGAATGACACCGGGTCAGGCGGCATCCTTGGAGATAAAGCAAGTTAACGTTTCATGTCTAGATAACTTTTCATCAGAGATGAAGTGAAGTGTGGAGGGGGCAGCATTTATGCGATAGTTGGGTAGGGGTGGAGTGCTGGGGAAGAAATAATGTTGATAGTTCAAATAAACTGATCAGAAAGTGAGAATGACAGAACAACAGTGTATATAACTGCCAAACTTGGAGGAACAGACAGTCCCACAGGGTTGGGAGGGTGAGGGGAAAGAGGACATGGCAACAGAGAATGTAATGAGCAAAGCTAAAAGAGAGGGAAGGAATGGGTTCACAATTTAAAGGCATTGAACTCAATATTGAGCCCAGAAGGTCATAAAGTGTCGAGTTTGAAAATACAATGTTTCTCCTCCAGTTTATGTTGTGATTCGCTGGAGCATTACAGCATGCCAAGGACAGAAAGCGAGCAGGACACTGTGTTAAAATGACTGGCTACGCGAAGGTCAGGGTCATGCTTGCATATGGACTGGAGCTGTTGGGCAAAGCGGCAGCAACTCCTCCACTGTGAGTTTGATATCCAACACTGCACGACAGGAAGTTTATCGAGAGCATCCACAGCTTCTTCAGCAATAGTATTCTCCCTGGGGTACAACTCCAGATAGTGTTCCATCTATCTGTCCAAATATTTATTGCAGTCAGTGATAACCTTCCCAGTCTTTGTTTTCAATTAAGCCATTTTCTTTGTTGATGGACCTGTCACTGTTTTGAACCTTTCATTCATGCTTCTGATATTCCACCTGTCAAAGGGCATTTGGATATTCTGGCAGAGTTGTAACCAAGAGACATTGGCTCACCACCTAGCAGTGTGTTGGACTTTACGTCAGGTGGGTTTTAATGCATTGAAACTTTTTGCTCGATCTCTCTATAGACAGCAAAATGCAGTGTGACGAGATGTTACATATTCGCATATTGTTTGATGTAGAATAGATTTTACATTAATACTTCAACTTGCATCAGTCAAGAGCACTGTTACCTTTGAGTTAGGAGCTCAGGAGCTCACGCCCACTTTTGAACATATGATTTATATCGATACTCTGATGCAGTAAGTCAGATTGCTTTCTTTTGGGTGATATATTTTAGTGTTTCAGGCCATTATAAAGATTCCATTCTATTCTGTTCTGAAGAAGAGTAAGGGCATTCTCTGACATTCTTTCTTCTAACAAGAGCAAAAACTGATGAAATGATCATGGATCTTATTTGTTGTTTATAAATGTTACTGCATTCAATTTGACAATTTCATTTGCCTACCTACACAACAACAGTAACTGTGCTTTATCTGGAGGGATTGGTGACAAGGCAACATAGAATGATTAAAATGCTATATAATTGCAAACATGGTTTGGGAGCGACGTCATTCCAAGCATAAAGTTTGAAATATTTGTTATTTTCCAACAGGCAAAAGTTTTAGCTTGATACCATTCTCCAGCAGGCACCAATCTCAAACAAATACCAAACTCTGATGCTTTCCAACCTCAGACGGGGCATTTATAGTAGAATGGTTCTTTAATCAATAGTGGAAATTAAAAGAAAATTATTGAAAAATCTGAATTTATAAAAGATATTTTTGTCGAAATGATTTACTCTTTTCCCAATTCCACTCGTCTTAATGTGTGTTGAATGTTTATAGCCTAGTCATTCAGCCTGTGTAAAACAATTGAATGCAAATTCTGTGGAGCTTCACTTTATCTCATGAAATATAATGAAATCCACCAAGACAATTTCAAGATGCTATAACATTTCTGATAAAGTAATTGAAAAAAGTAATCAAAGTGTATACAGCACGGTCTTTAACAATGCCATAACTGTCTCCTAAAATTCAGGGTCCTCAAATAATAGGGAGAATCTATTATCACTATAAAGATTTCTAACCCACTCTTCCAGCCTGAATAATGAGGAAACAAAGTGCCTCTTATATTTCTTACCAATGGCGGATTTTCCTGGCTTTAGGCTAATTTTCCTTCCATCAAATATCTACTTTAGTCTCCCTGCTCTGTATTCTTGTCCTTCTCAGCCCGTAGAAGTTACAGAAGGTCAATGATTTGCTAGATAGAAAGTTCTAAAGATTGGCACCCTGTGGGTCTATTGAAAGACCTCCCAGTTTGGAAAACTTAACACTAACTCAGCTTAATGATTATCAGACAGATTTCATCTCCTTTCAGTTTAAGTCTGCTTTCGCACAATATGAATTTGGTCTTGGTAAGAATTTTGAGCCGCCATTAGCAATGCCGTCTTGTGCAATAATATTCTCTGAATGAAAAGAATCTGAACAGGCCCCTGAATTGAAGTTCTATGCTGCAGCCTTGATTTTAATAGAGTTGAATTACAACCTAGGTGGGCCTATGGAAAAATGAGGATAATGTTTCCTTAACCCTCTGCCCCTTGCCATCTTGATTGCTTCTTGTTAAAAAGTAGTCCAGGAAGGGCAGGGGGTTAACAATTTGATCCTAATAGGCAATTTTGACTAATTGATTAAAGACCTAAGATTTCTCTAGAGTAAGAAGCTTTCCATATTAGTGAGTGAAGTATAACATCATGGTACCTTTGGCCTGAGTACAATACAGACCTATTTTAAAGTGAAGTATCTGTTTTAGATGGATTGGCTCCTTAGATTCTATAGTTCTACAACAAGGGAACTGAATATTCTATTGCCGTGTGGCATCAGGTTGCTAACTTTCCAGTGTTTGAAGATTTATCTGCAGGATAGTAATATAACTGAACCGAGAAGGGACATCATCAGTGCATTCATATGGTATCTTTTCTTCATTTACTTTGCATGTTTTCACTTGTTACTCATAGAGGAGAAAGTCTTACATTTATATAGCATTTATATCATGACCACCAAATGCTGCAAATCATTTTACAGCCAATGCAGTAACTTTTGAAGTGTTGTCACTGTTGTAATGGAGGAAATGCAGCTGTCAATTTGCATACAGCAGACTCCCACAAACAGCAATTTGATAAAGACCGGATAATCTGCATTATTTAATATTGAGTGAGGGCTAAATGTTGGCCAGAATGCCAAAGATAACGTAGCACACGTCTTCAAAATAGTGTTGTGGGATCTTGTGCATCCACAGGTAGATACACCCTTTCTCCAAAAGTCAGCACTTCCATCAGGGCAGCATTTTCTTAGTCATGCACTAAAGTGTCAGCCATGACTTTTGTGCTTAAGCCTTGGAGAGAGATTTGAACTCAGTGGGCAAGAGTGAGACCAACCAAGTCACGACCATGCAAAATATCAGAAATGTGAAGGAAATAAAAGCTTTGCTTGACTTGACTTTGACTTGAAGTTTGTAAATCGTAAAAGAGTGGCAGAGGTAAATATTGGTCCTTTAGAGGATGAGAAGGCCAATTTAATAACTGGGAATGAAGAAATAGCCGAGACGTTAAACAGTTATTTTGTGTCGGTCTCCATAGTGGAAGACACAAATAACATGCCAAAAACTAATGGCAAGAAGGTTATAGCAGATGAGGACCTAGAAACTATCATTATCACTAAGGAGGCAGTGCTGGGCAAGCTACTGGGGCTAAAGGTAGACAAGTCTCCTGGCCCTGATGAAATGCATCCCAGGGTACTAAAAGAGGTGATGGGGGAAATAGCAAATGCACTAGTAATTATTCACCAAAATTCACTGGACTCTGGGGTGGTTCCCGCAGATTGAAAAACAGCCAATGTGACGCCGCTGTTTAAAAAAGGAAGTAGACAAAAAGCAGGTAACTATAGGCCAGTTAGCTTAACTTTGATAGTGGGGAAAATGCTTGAATCTATTATTAAGGAAGAAATAGCAAGACATCTGGATATAACTTGTCCCATTGGGAACACCCAGCATGGGTTCATGAAGGGTAGGTCATGTTGAACTAATTTGGTGGAAGTCTTTGAGGACATTACTTGCATGGTGGACAATGGGGAACTTGTGGGTGTGGTGTATCTGGATTTCCAGAAGGCATTTGACAAGGTGCCACACCAAAGGCTGCTACATAAGATAAAGTTGCACGGTATTACAGGTAACGTATTCACATGGATAGAGGATTGGTTGACCAGTAGAAAGCAAAGAGTAGGGGTAAATGGGTGTTTTTCTGGTTGGCGGTCAGTGGTTAGTGGTGTGCTTCAGGGATCAGTGTTGGGACCTCAATTGTTTACAATTTACATAGACGATTTTGAGTTGGGGACTAAGTATGGTGTGTAAAAATTTGCAGAAGACACTAAGGTAAGTGGTAGAGCAAAGTGTGCAGAAGACACTGAAAGTCTGCAGAGGGATATAGATACTCTAAGTGAGTGGGCAAAGGTCTGGCAGATGGAGTACAATGTTGATAAGTGTGAGGTCATCCATTTTGGTAGGAATAACAGCAAAATGGACTATGTTTTAAATGGTAAAATCTTGCAGCACGCTGCAGTGCAGAGGGACTTGGGTGTCCTTGTGCATGAATCGCTGAAGGTGGGATTGCAGGTGCAGCAGATAATTAAAAAGGCAAATGGAATTTTGTCTGCCATAGCTCGAGGAATGGAGTTTAAAAACAGGGAGGCTATGCTGCTGCTGTATAGGGTCCTGGTGAGGCCACACCTGGAGTACTGTGTGCAGTTTTGGTCTCCTTACTTGAGAAGAGATATACTAGCCCTGGGGGTGGGGGGGGGGGGGGGGGGGGGTGCAGAGGAGATTCACTCAGTTGATTCCAGAGTTGAGAGGGTTGGATTATGAGGACAGACTGAGTAGACTGGGATTATACTCATTGGAATTCAGAAGAATGAGGGAAGATCTTATAGAAACATACAAGATTATGAAGGGAATAGATAAGGTAGAGGTAGGGAGGTTGTTTCTGCTAGCAGGTGAAACTAGGGCTAGAGGGCATTGCCTGAAAATAAAGGGAAACAGATGTAGGACTGAGCTCAGGAGGAACTTCTTCACCCAAAGTGTTGTGAATCTGTGGAATTCCCTGCCAAGTGAAGCGGTTGAAGCTACCTCACTGAATGTTTTTAAGGCAAGGCTAGATAAATTTTTGAACAGTAAAGGAATTAAGGGTTATGGTGAGTGGGCGGGTAATTGGACCTGAGTCTCAAAAGATCAGCCATGATCTTATTAAATGGGGGGGGGGGGGGGAGGCAGGCTCGAGGGGCCAGATAGCCTACTCCTGCTCCTAGTTCTTCTGTTCTTATGTTCTTATGACAGTGAAGAATTGTGCAGTTGTGGAATACAGAGATGTTATTCACAATTGATGAAGGTGTTAAGCACATTGGGTGAACAATAACAATAGCTTGGGGATAGAGAGCAGACAATCACGCAAAGATGCCCACAGGACGATGTCCAACCATAATCTACAATAAGTTTTCTGGCATTGGGTCCAATAGTTAAATCTGCTCCATATGCTTCCTCATTTCATCCTTTCTAGAATTTCTTTGCTGATGACGTGCTACCAGCCAGTCATAGAGGGAACGTCATCTCAGTCATAACTAAAGTTCAATGATGAAACTAAGAATTCAGTCTGAAATTCTTCAGTTTCGCACCCTCAAATGGCACTGAAAAGTGGGAGCTCTCCACAGGAAGAATCGATGTTTAACCTTTTGCCCAAATAACACAAAGTTTGAGTTTCCTGAAAGGCTTTTTGCCTTATTTTATCAGCAGAAGAAAAGCTAATGTGAACTGAGTGTTGAAAACATGTGCATTTGAATTTCCTGCACTAGTACTGGCTGCGGCTCAAAGGCAAATTACTTACCAAAGGAAAAAGGCTCCTCTGTTGATTATTTTCATCATGGATCTTCATTTGGAGAAATTATTGCACAAAGTGGCGTAACTTTCACTTGTTGGTGGACCCTGGGGTGGATTTTCAGTGTGACCATAGCAGTGCCTACTAGTGAAATGCTGCATCTGAACACAAGCACAAAGCCTGATTAAATGACTCGACAGGGCTAATTTTACCAAGTCTAGGGGAGCTGCCTACTTTGTGTGCCAGGCATCTTCTGGAAGAACAAAGATCCATTTCAGTTGTTACTGACAGAGGCTCTGATAGGACAGAATTTCATTTATTGCCCATTTCTGGTTGCCCTGGAGAAGATGGCAATAAGCTGCCTTCTTGACCCAGTGCAATCCTTGTAATGCTGTTGCTTCCTCAGTGTTGTTGTATTGGAGTTAGACCACTACTCCTTATTATCACTGTGTCAATGTCCTCATTATATTGGTGTTTGACATGGGCACATAATTGTTTTTCAAAGACCTGGCATTGCTACAATGAGATAATTGGCTTCCTTCTGTGCCGTAAACTGTTATGCTTCACATTATTAGGAATCCAGGTCAGTCTTAGACTGGGTTGAGCAACTAACCATAGAGAATGATACTTTGAAGTCTTAAACCAGTACAGCTTGACATAGAACCATTTTCACTGAGACGACAGCTCATGCCAGTTCAAGCCTGATATTTATTGCCATATGTTTTATGATATTTGCTTCAATTTTATTTCACCAGCTTTACACGCAGCTTGATCACATAAGGAAATTGTTTTCAACATAATAGCATCACTGCAAGTCAGGAGCCTATTTTGACTGGTCATTCTGCCTAAAATTGTTCACTAAAGAAAATGCAAAGCAGTGCTCCTTCAGTTTTGTATCTATCGCACTTCTGTTAACAAAAGGAGTGCATTTAGGTTTAAGATTGCTGTGAGTACTGGGTCATGCAATAGTTCAGCATGTGTCTTCTTTCAATCCGGGGAATTGTGTTTACATTCAGCCAAGATACAGAAGGCATAGAATCTCCTTTCTCTCCTGTCTTAAGCACGCTATACAACATGTCTCTGTGCGACCTCAATGCAACACAGGCCCACAGCACAAATTGAGACCAAACTTGGCACTCTCACTTAGAAATCTAACAAGAACAGGCAGTGTGGGGAGTATAAAAAATTCTGAATGGTGCAGTTGGGTGTACTTCTGTGAAACTAAGACTGAAAGCAGGCAGTTGAGATCGATTGAGAGGAAGTTTGCTGTGCAGTTTATTGTGTGAACCTTGCCTTGGGACCTCTTGATGCTGACAGTGGAGCCTTGAGATTCTTAAACCGACTTAAATGCCTTATCATCCTTTGCTGAGGTTGAAAGGGACGAAAAAGGTTATAAAAATAAAATGGAGTCAAACATGAAAAAAATGCATTTATATATCTTTCAAGATTTCAGGATCGCCCAAAGCACTTCAAATCAATGAAGTACAATAGAAGTTACAATGCAAGAAATGTCACAGGAGATAATTTATGCTCAGCAAGGACCAGAAAACCAGAAATGTTATCATGGCTAGATAATCTGTTTGTGATGTTGGTTGAGGGATAAATATGGCTAGAACATACAGGGGACAGCTTCCCCGCCCTTGTTCAAAACATCACCATGGGACCCTTTACATGCACTTAAGAGGAATGATAGGGTCTCCACATAACATCATAACTGCAAGACAGCACTCCAACAGTGCAGCACCCCTTTGGCTGAACTTTTACAGCATGGCCTGAGGTCCAACAATGAGCTCCAAAGCAGCAGATAGCCTGTAGCCATAATTTAGTCCAACACTGCAATGGATTAGTTGCTGTTGAGGCTCACATACCTATAAAAGTTTGTCATACAAAATCTGAGGCATTAAAATACAGTCAAATTGTGAAAAAAAAATTTGGAAGCTCTTAGGAAATGTGCTAAAAGAAACAAATTGAAAACATTACTCTTTTTCAAATCACAGAATCATTATGGTGCAAAAGCAGACCATTTGGCCCACCCTGCCTGCATCTACTCTTCAAATAAGCCAGTGGCCTGTTGCTAATTTTTTTCTCTTTATTCATAACCTTGCACATTATTTCTATCCAAGTAACCTAATGCTTGCAGTGATCACTTGCTGAGTGAAAACATTTTTTTCTAGCAAAATTTTGCTTCTTTTGCACATCACCTTAAATCTATACCGTCTCATTCTTTTTCTCTACTCTATCCAGCCTGCTCATGATTTGGAAAGCCTCTCTTAGATCTTCTCTCATGTTTCTTCTCTCTAAGGAAATCAGTGCTAACCTTGTCAAAATGTCCTCATAACTGAACTTTCTTAATTCTGGAAACATTCGCTTTTGCATTCTTTCCAATGAATTCACCTTTTTCCTACAATATCAAGCCCACAACTGTACGCAATGCTCCAGCTGAGCTCTAACAAGTGGATTATGCATCAAGTTCAACATCATCTCCTTGCTGTTATCCTTTTATATCCCAACTGATGAAGTCAACTTCTTTGACCAAGATTTTGGTTACCTGTCCAAATATTTCTTAAATGGTTCATTGTCAAATTTTTACCAAATATTTACTGTTCCCAGACACCAGATACGGTTCCCCAATTTGTGACAGTTCCAGTTTGGACACCCTAAATCGTTAATCTCCTGGATGAGTAGGGATGAATTGGCCCTCCTCCTTTATTCTCCCTTGGTTGGTCACAACAAGGGTTCCCTTCCCTTCTGGATTCCTTTCTTCCAGGCTCAAATGAACTTACGTTTCAAAAGGAGCCAATTTAACCATGCTTTTAAAAAAAGGGTGAATTTATTAATTGCTAAATGTGAGAAGAATTAGTAACAGAGAGCATTGATTAGAAATAAGATATACTTTCAAATGCTTGTCAAAGGTGATTTGCACCATGGTGCAATGCTTACAAATCTAAACTTAGATCTCGATGACGTAGAATTTAATGGTAACTTAAAAAGTAGAAGAAGTTTCGCTGTTTGGACCAGTCTGGGAGGGATGCCCTCCATTACAGTCTGAATAGAGCGTGTTGCATCATGCTAGTATGCCGTGCCCCGCATATTTAGAGCAGGCAATGACAGATGCTGAGAATCTGGGGTAATGACAGCGGCCTTCCAAGGAGGAGGATGGGGTCATTGGGGAGGAGGAAGTTGTCCTTGTGTATGATAGAGCTCAGTTGTGTCAGATGCTACAAGCCACACAGGACCTGAGTGATACTCAATTCCAGCAGATGAGAGCAGGGAGGAGTAGCCCCATCATGAAATGTTAAATAGTCTTTGCTCATGATGCCAGCATTTGATTAGCATTATGGCGGCATTTGTTTTGTTTGAATTCACTCTTGTTGACTGTAAATTATCCGACTGTATATGATCCTCCCCTACTGAACAATGACAAGATGTGGGTCTCCAATGGGCATCGGAGCCAATGTGCCCAACAACAGATTGCCAACGTTTGTGCAGACACACGGTGTACTTTCAAAGATGGCTCGAGAGCCACAAGTGTTGGTCTTTTGGCAGATATCTGCTCAAGTGAATCTGGGAATGGCACATGGTAAGATGTGGCTAGAATTGATGAGAGTGACACGCAGTGAAATGAGGCAAGTTTGGAAAGTTTGGTGAGAGATCGTTTGAGGCTGCATGACAAAAATCACACCAAAATATTCAATGCAACTGACACTTAGCCAAAGAAATATAAGATTCAGCTCATAGTCCTTTTGTGGTCCTATTTCCTTTTGTCTAACTTCTGGCAATCAGAGTGAGTCCCTTTACCCTGCAACAAAGGAGCAACTAGGATAGAGTTTTTCAACTATGTCTTTCACAGTATACTAACACAGGCTTGGACACATAGGTATTTCAGCCCTCTGGTACAAACTAGAACCTCGGTCCCTTAGTAGACTGCTGTAGAGTTGAAATTAGCTTTTTAACCCCTGGATTTTGTTTTGTTCAAAGGGAAAGACATAATGTGTCTGCAGTTTTGGGCAAAACTGACAAGGAGTAGCTTGGTGTTGAGCAGAGGTCATCAGCTCCATGATTGTAGTCACAATGGATCACAGTCCAGTCTGTTTTGACTTGCCTCTTCTCCCTCACCCTTTTTGAAGGATTGTCATTGGAAGTTGCCTTTGCATCTTTAGGTGTGACATTCCATGGGTCTGTCTCTACAGAAACCCACTTAATTTACATCCACAGTCGCCTTTGGTTGTCTGAGACCACATTTTAAAACAAAATGGAAATTACAACTTAAAAATATCCTTAGCATTTCAGGGTTCTGACCTGTAATCATGACACAATGCACCTTTGAAGTGCTAACATCTTCTAACTCTGATGATATACCATTGGCCTGAAATATTGGGCTGGATTTTATGAGCCTTCTGATTGCCTGGCAGCTTTATAGAGTGAGCATTGCCTCGACAGGGAGATAACGACTCATGGAACAACAACATTGGAATTCCAGGTTTGTGAGACCCAAGTGAGGTGTTAAAGGAGAGTGGGAGTTATAATCCCAGGGAGGAGTGGTGCATATTTCTGATGGGCACAGGGTAACCCCTAAATGTGATAGTCATGACTTCCTGGAAAAACAGGAGATCATGCAATTACCAAGTTGCACATCTTGTCCCCTTATTCCCCTTGCCAAACTAGCAATTGATGTAGACGAGGTCCTTAAGTGACAATTAGTTGGCCACTTAAGAACCTCAATGGGTCAGGGATGTGCCTTACATCTTTCCTGCTCAATGTATCATGGAAGCTTGTTGGTGTTGGAAGTGCACTCAGAAAAGCTCTTCTGCTTTATTTTAATGCATCTCCCCACTTTGAATTGCACCAGTGGGGCACCATAACATACAGCCCATTAACCCTGGCTCTCTCCTCTCACATGCTCTCCGTCCTGCTGAGTTTTTCCGGCACTTGCTGTTTTCATTTCACATTTCCACCATATTTTGCTTTTGGAATTTTTGCTGCTTGGTTGGGAATACTGAAGCCACAGCACTTGTAGCAGATCAAAGAGGGCATCAAAGGGCAAAACAGCTGAATTAATCACATCTAATGTAGAACCAGAAATTTGCTTTAAACCTTGGGCCACCTACCTGTCAGTGACTCTGAGAATCTGACCTTTCAAAATTTTAGAGAACAATAAAATGGTATCTGCTATAAGAACTTTTGCATTTAGCATGCAATATAAGGCTTCAATCTTTTACATTTGTTGATGAGATGAGAGCATGACTAGCAAGGCCCAATATTCATTGTTCATGGTTAACCTCTATTGAGAAGATCATGGCGAGCTACATGTTTGCTTCTGCAGTCCCTGTGATGTTGGTGCACATATAGTGCTGTTCGTGAGGGTGTTCCAGAATTTTGCACCAGTGATGATGGTGTTTCCCATGTGCCTCTTTCTTTTAGGTGGTAGGGGATCATATGTTTGGAGAAACCTCATGTGTTACTGCAGTGCAATTTGTATTTGGTAGCAGTGGTTAGCTGTGAACTGAAACTTCACCTCCTTACAGGCAAGTTGCAATCTGATGTGTAATTACCCTCTTGACAACCAGCTAATACAGCCCCACTTCCATTCCAGCAGCCATCCAATAGTGGGTGTAGAGTTGCTCAATGACTCTGAGTCAGCAGGTTGTGGGTTTAAGTAAAACAACGAACTGTTGATGCTGTTGATGCTGGACACCTGAAACAAATAGCTGGAGAATCTCAGCAGGTCTGGTAGCAAGTGTGGAGAGAAAACAGAGTTAATGCTTTAAGCTCAGTGACTCATCATCAGAACTCAATCAAGTCACTTGACTCAAGATGTTAACTTTGTTTCCTCCTCACACTTGCTGTCAGACCGGCTGAGTTTTTTTCCAACAACTTCTGTTTTATCGGTTGTGGGAGGTTTGAACATAAAATCTAGGAAAGAGATGTCTGCCAACTTAGAGACAAATTGTGCCTCATACAGTTGTCAGTTAAGGGCTTCTTTCCACCATTGTTGCCAAGTCACTGACAGCAAATGGACCTTCCATTGCATAGGGAGATCACCTGGTGAACACTGACAGCCTCTCAATAGACTCTGTAGGGTGCTCTCCTAAATGCTCCCTAAAGGTGGAGCCTTCATAATTGGGAACTTTTGTGACCTAGCGAGAGGCATTTTAGTGGTTATGGCTGTTTGCACACAAACATTCACCCTGCACTTGCCAATTCACACTTCGCCCCACCCCTTTCTCTAACTGGGACCAGTTAGACAGCTTGCTTAACTAAACATAGCGTTTGATGCAGCCAGATGCTTGCAGTATCCTCAACTAAAGTTTGATAGGTCATAAAATTAACATTGTAAATTGGAATCATGCACAGGTAACTCTTTATAGTTCTCTTTTTAACTCTATCATTCTTAGTGGAATCTTAGTTCCGTTTCTGTATGTATAGGACATTTGATATACATGACTGCAAATTATACATGGAATTAGATTTGATGATAATCACAATGGGAACTTATCAGCATGTATTACAGTCAGGCTTATTCTCCCCCTATAAAAATCCCATGGCTTGTTACACTGTTATTGAGCATTCATATATACAGTTAAAAACGGCATCTGCATAGCTCTCAATTTTTGACTGATTTGCACGACCTTTGACTGTTGCAATGACAGCACTGGTAGCAAGATTGTTTTTATCCATTTTAATGCCCAGGATATAGGTTAATGCTAATGTGGAATAGAGTAACAAGTTAGGGGTGTTGATGAAAAGGCAGGGTTTCTACAAAAAAAACAAACATGTACCTATTCAGAGGCTTTTTGTGCAATTCAGAGGGTTATGGAATATATCCTATGGGTAGGCAGCACAAACCCTAGTAAAATGTTTAGGGGCAAACCCACCATTTCTTGGCCATTTCTCCCTGTTTTAATGTTTTCATGTGATGGCCCTTTAAGTAGCACCTCCATCTCTGTCTTCAGGTGGAGATCTACCTTGTAGACCTTCGGTCCAATATCCCACCAGCAACTCTGTACCGCACCAGGATCCGTGATCACTGCCTTTATTGCAGGAGACCCAGGAGAAAGAGGAACACTGTATGCCACCAAACCCTGGTAAATTTGCAATCTCACCAGCCTTGTTGGCAGACTGATGCAGATCTTAGGATTACAGGGGTGTTATGGTGGGTCAATGGTTAACACTGTTACCTCACAGTGCTAGGGACCTGGGCGATTCCACCCTTAGGCGACTGTCTGTGTAGAGTCTGCACATTCTCCCCGTGTCTGCATAGGCTTCCTCTGGGTACACTGGATTTCTCCACAGTACAAAGATGTGCAGGTTGGGTGGATTGGCCATGCCAAATTGCCCATAGTATTCAGGGAAGTGCAGGCTAGGTGAAATGCAGGGTTACAGGGATGGGATGGGTCTGGACGGGATGATCTGGGAGGATTGTTGTGGACTCGATAGGCCCAATGGCCTGCTTCCATATTGACTCTATACATGTTGGACAGGTCAGAGTGGACATTTGGAGGCAAAATTATAAAGAAAGGTCTCCAATTGGCACAGGGACACCAGAATGGAGGCAACTCACCATTTTCACTAACCAGCAGCCCTCTTTGTTAAAGCTGCTGGACTGTACATTGTTATGATGAATGGCAGGAGATGACTGTGCACAGAGTGGCAGCAGGATGAGGGGCATAACTAGGCATTAATTATCCCCTTAAGGGCCTTGACTGGGCCATGGAAGGATGCCCTTTAAATCTCTCAGAGGTGGGGTGACAGGAGGCACATTACCAACACATGGCACTCTTTTTTAGAGGTCCACCTACCTGTTTTATCAACTTGTGGGTGGCTTGTTAGATCCAGCTAGCATTTCAACTGCACTTCTAGCAAACAAGCTATGAGCAGAGAGACAGGAATTCCAAAGGTAATACCAGCCAAAAGTGTCTTTCAGTCCTGATCCACACATCCATGTAGGTCATTCTGAGCTCATTAGTGGTAAATATTGCTGGTGCTGCTTGGAGAATTGCCATTACCCAATATTTCCTTGATTCATTCTCAATTAGTTGGGAAGCAAACTGCAATCAGATGAAAACACCAAAGAAATGTACTTATATATTTTCAAAATGTCAGTGAGCCAATAGCTGTATGATTGTTTTGATGTCAGTGCCCATTGTAACAAAAGGAATTGTTTGCCAAATATGTCTTAACTCCAAAAATCACCTAGTAAATAAAGTTAATTTATAATCAGACAGCTACAGCTATAAAATCAGCTAAAAATGGTCAATGGTTGTTATATCAGAGAATCATAGAATCATAAGAGAGGCCATTTGACCCAGTGTGCATTTGCCAGCTCTTTGTCATCCCAAATTAATCTCAACCTCTTGCCCATTCCCCACAGATCGGTGATAACAAGGTGTAGGGACAGGTGTAGCACTTCCTGTGGTTGCAGGGAAAAGTGCCGCGTGTGGTGGGGCTGGAGGGAGTGTGGAGCGGACAAGGGAGTCACGGAGCAAGTGGTCCCTCCAGAAAGCAGATAACGGTGGGGAGGGCAAAATGTCTTTGGTGGTCAGGTCCGATTGCAGAGGGCAGAAGTGTCGGAGGATGATGCGTTGGATCCGGAGGTTGGTGGGGTGGTACGTGAGGACGAGGGGGATTCTTTTTTGGTTGTTATTGTGGGGAGGGGTTGTGAGGGATGAGTTGCGGGAAATGTGGGAGACACGGCCGAGGGCGTTCTCTACCACTGAGGGGCGGAACATTAGCAGATTAGCAGATGTTCACCTGCACATCTGCTAATGTGGCATACTGTATCTGCTGTTCCCATTGTGGCCTCCTCTACATTAGGGAAACCGAGTGAAGGCCTGGGGACCACTTTGCGGAACACCTATGCTCGGTTCACACTACACAACTGCACCTCCCAGTCGTGAACCATTTCGTCTCCCCCTCCCATTCCTCAGACAACACGTCCATCCTGGGCCTCCTGCAGTGCCACAACGATGCCACCCGAAGGTTGCAGGAACAGCACCTCAAATTTCGCTTGGGAACCCTGCAGCTCAATGGTATCAACGTGGACTTCACAAGCTTCAAAATCTCCCCTCCCCCAACTGCATCCCAAAACCAGCCCACCTTGTCCCCACCTCCCTAACCTGTCCTTCCTCCCACCTATCCCCTCCTCCCACCTCAAGTCCCGTCCTCATCTCCTACCTACTAGCCTCATCCCGCCCCCTTGACCTGTCCGTCCTCCTGGACTGACCTATCCCCTCCCTAACCCCAGCTACACTCACCTTTATTGGCTCCAACCCCACCTCTTTGACCTGTCTGTCTCCTCTCCAACTATCTTCTCCTTTATCCATCTTCTATCTGCCTCCCCCTCTCTCCCTATTTATTTCAGAACCCCCTTCCCCTCCTCCATTTCTGAAGAAGGGTCCAGGCCTGAAACGCCAGGCTTCCTGCTTCTCTGATGCTGCTTGGCCTGCTGTGTTCATCCAGCTCTACACCTTGTTATCTCAGATTGTCCAGCATCTGTAGTTCCTACTATCTCTGAAACAATTTTAACCCCAATGATCTGTAATTGTTTTCATTATGATTAGCCTTTCATTGCCCTTTATTTACTAAAACTATGTGACACATTAGTTTGAACACATCGAGAATACTGTGAACAGTTTTGTCCCCAAATCTAAGGAATAATATATTGGTATTGGATGCAGTGCAGACAAGATTCATTAGGTTGGTCCTGGGAATGGAAAGTTTTTCTTATGAGGTGACATTGAGTAATTTGGACTTGTACTGATTGGAGTTTAGAAGAATGAGAGGATACCTTGTTGAAACATAAGATTTTCAGAGGGCTTGGACAGGTTGGATGCTGAATGTCTCCTCTAATGGGAGAATCAAAGACCAGGATGCAAAATCTCAGCTTAAGGGGTCACCCATTTATGAGAGAAATGAGGAGGAATATCTTCTCTCAGAGTGTTGTGAATGTCTGACAGTATTTACCACAGAAGGCTGTAGAGGCTGTATTGTTAAGCATATTCAAGGCTGAGATAGACAGATTCTTAATCAGTACAACATCAAGGAAGAAAGCAGGAAAATGGAGATAAGGATTATCAGATCAGCTATGATCTCATTGAATGACATAGCATATTTGATAGGCTGAATGGCCTACATCTGCACTGACATCTAATAGTCTAACACAGGGCGATAATTTGAAAATGTTAGGGTAATTTTTTAACATGCAATTTGTTAAACATTTTGTGACATGGAAAGTACAAATTGCAGAAATGGTTTGACCACTTTACCTAAAGAACTTTTACAATGCAGAAGGGGGTCATTCAGCCCATCAATTGCCAAATAAGTATCAGAATTTGGATACTCCCAAAGACAAAATTATTTCCTGCACATCACATGGAAGACTATATCGTTGCGCTACAGCTCAGAGTTCACAATTTACAGAAGGTGAGTGGATTTCTAACCTTTACATCATATCACACATTGCAAGACATTCCGTTTAGCCTTCTTAAAGTGATGGAGCATTTAAGACTAAGAGATGGAACTGCTCTTGTAATCATCTGGTTAAGATCGCTCTGTTCTGCTTTTCAGACAAGGCTTTATCCCGAGTGTCAGTAGTTTTCCTTGACAGACCTTTGACCTTGGCTTTGTGACCAGCTGCTCCACTTTCTCCTGATGGGGCTTTGAGCTTCACTGACAAGCAGCCTGTGAATATATTTCATCCTGATTTAGTAAATTTCATTTATCCATCTCCATTATTTACCTCAATGTTCAGAAGGCAGTGCTCCTTTACGAAGCTATTTCTTTCTAATTGATGAAATGGATATATATGGCCAATCAGCAATCACTGAAGGCAAACACTCTCAGTGGCCCACTAGGATTGGAGTAAACAGTTATTATTTTTGAGTTAAGTGCCATTTCACTTTGACCGATGGAGCATTTGTCATATGCTGACGGAACACAGGTTGGCTGTCAATGTGCAATCAAAGTGAAATCATAGTTTCCAGGAGAGCAATTTTACTCTGAGTGGGAGGTTACTAAATGCAAACAATTAAATGATTGCAGTTTTGATGAAAAGTGGTATATAGTCATGTGTGCAAATTATCTAGAGATTCAATAGCTTTTTACAGTATGTGTTGCTGTAGCTAATCTTTAGCCATTCATTTACTGAAAAATCATTTTGCATTATAAAGCTGTGCAGACAACAGATCACTTAATATCACAATGCCAAAGGGTCTTGTACAATAATAAATATTGCCATGTTTACAGCTTCACCAAGAGCAATCAAGAGAAACTGTTGGTATAGTCAGTGGAATAGCTGTTAGGCTGTTGTGTCCTTTGCCCTACATCACCTAGTCAATTTAGTGTCTGTCCTTTGTGAATTTGCACAGTCGTTTCATTAACTCTGATAATATTAGATTGAGGGCTCTTGTGATGCAGTGGTATTGTTGTGGCCTCTGGAACAGAAGGCTTGGTTTCAGGTCTAACCTGCTCTAGATGTGAGTCAAAATACATCAGAACAAATTGATTTAAAATACTTATAACATTAGATTTTATCATAAATTAAATTCTTTTACTGTTGAAAGGTTTGCTGCAGTGAAAATGATTTTCAAAGTTCAATGTCATCAGACTTTGAAGCTTTTATGGACACAGCAGAATTTCAAGTTGAATGCAAACTACAAAGAATGTAAATATGAATGAAAGACAACTTGTATTTATGCAGGATCTTCCATGACTCAGGACGCCTAAAGATGTTTCCAGCCAATGAAATACATGTGAAATGCAATCACTCTTGAAATGTTGGAAACTTTGTTGCGTTGGATACCTTGTATTTAAAGAGAGTTCATCTTTAAGAGCTCCGTATGTAATCTCTACACAATGCTAGAACTCTGCCTGCCAGTTAGCCTGCTTAGCATTTGCAAGATGCACTCACAGAAACCTGATAGACTGCTGAAATGTCTGCTTCATAACTTATAATGTGTTGCATTGTTTTAAGTAAAGTAGCCCTGATGATTGATTGTTGGACAATTATCATTATCATTACAACATTGACAGCCAATTTGCCCACATCGAAATCCCACTTACAACATTGCCATAAACAAATATTCTGCTTCAGCGCTTTTGGCTGAATGATAAAAATTGGGCAGGTCACTGGGGATAACTCCACTGCACGTCTTCATATTCCGCATGGCTTCTTTTATGTTCATGTGAGAGGGAGAAGGGACCTCAAGCTAATGTCTCACTGGAAAAATGACACTTCTGATGTTGCAGCATTCCCCCAGTATAGGCACAAGAATGTTTGTGTAGACCGTATGCTCGTGTTTCTTGAGTGGTGGTGGAAGTTGGTGGCGGTGGAGGTTGGAAGGGGTGCATGGCGCAGGTGGGGAGGGATCTGAAAAGTGACTGCAAAACCTATACACAAACTTTCTCGTTCAGAAAGTTAGTTTTCCGTGAGCCATCATTTTTTTTATATACCTTACGAGTTATATTCCAAACTATTGACAGTTAAGGAAAACTGTGTAATTCTAATAAATCCCACCTGATATTGACATTTTATACAATCATTTAAAATCGAGTGATTTTTTGGAGTTAAAATACAAATAATATTTGGGTCAAATGGGGTTAGAGGGTGAAGCATAAACTTGGATCCAGGTCAAGTAAATGGAGCGGAGAGTAAAGCGGGGACGGGTGAAAGGTAAGTGAAGAGAACAGAAGAAGTGGATAAGAAAATATGGGAAAGGAGAGATGGGAAAAGAATGGTTGTGGTAAAAGGGAGAAAAAGAAGGAAAATTGGAGGAATTGATGGAAGATTTAAACTGCACTTGCCTGCAGATGTTTGTGGAAGTGGGGTGAAGGTGCAGGCAACTTGGACAGGAGGGTAGGTGGTGAAGAATTCATCTTGTCAGACACCCACATGTTATTCTATGTAGTCTGGAAGAACACTCTGCAAGAAGTTTTTGGGGATATTTTTGGACTACCCCATGCCCACTGGAAAGCTATCAACAACAGAAGCTGGATACACATTACCTGTGTATCCCTGAAAATTGTAAGCCAGGGTGCTGGCAATGGTCAGAAAACAGGAAGAACTTCAGATGCCTGAGAAATAGCCTTTTAAAATTTCCAGCGATAACATAATCAGCACCACTATAGCTCTAGGTTGAATGACTCTAATTTAAAAGTTATAACCCCATTAGCCCTGATTTGTCCAGGGTGAAAACTGGGCTCACTGCATTTTTGGGAAAGTTTGTAAAACTTTGTGGCGTATCCATTGGGATTTATGTTGACTGCATCCATTGTGCAATTATTCTGTTTTCCACATTCGATGAGATCCTCACATCAGCCTCATGCAAAGAATGTAAAACTTGCATTAATACAGCACTTTCTACAGACACCAGACATCTCCTAGGTCCTGACACCCTCGGAGTGCCTCCTTGAAGTGAGGTCATATTAATTACGTGGGAAACAGCACAGTCAACTTACACACAACAAACAGTATTACAATAAGAAATCTAAACTGAGAGTATCGTGAATCTTGCAGCTCTTCCTGAGGTTGCAGGCTTACTTCTAGATTTCTTACAGTTATTGCTTTTGGATAAGTGCACAAATAAGAAATGTTTGGTGGGATATGGGCTAGGAGCAGGCAGGTGGAACTAGTTTAGTTTGGGATTATGGTCAGCATGGACTGGTTGGACCGAACAGGCTATATCCATGCTATATGACTATGACTCCATAAATGAACATATCACCTATTTTTTGGGGAATTGATTGAGGCATAAATATTGGCTAAGACACTGAGGCTGACTCTCCTGCTCTTCTTCAAAATAGTGCCATTTGATCTGTTAAATGCATCTGAGCACGCAGATCGATCCTCAGTTATAGTTTCCTTTAAAAGACAATACCTCTGACAGTATGATACTTCTTCAGCTCTGCACTGGAGTACAGCCTTGATTTTAGTGTTCAAGTTTTAATATAAACATTGCTCATATAAAGTTAAATTTTCTTCATTAATTGTTGGCTTTTAACTGATATGTTTCACAAATTGTGACAGCAGGCCAAAGATTATAATAGGGAACAGCTAATAGGAAGATGAAGTTTTACTTTAAAAATGCACCTCATTTTACTGAAGAATAACATTCTCATATTATGTGAACAGTACCAAGCATTATTTATGAAGAGAGTTGTGAAATCTGTTTTTCAATATGTTTCCTTCAGTTTTTCAGATCTTAACTCACCAAGCTCTTTTCCTTATTTCAAAAGAAAAGAAATATTTATTGCCCTGTGTTAAAATAGCTGCAAAGTTTCTATGCTGTACGCTGGCTCAATGTGCGATTAAATTTTGATTCTGTCCAAGCTTTGGTGGAGCAAACCCGGTATCTCAAATGAGAAACATTTAATTCTTAAGCAGATAGAAAAAGGCTTTAATACAGCATGATTGAACCATATGTCCTATACAATCACATCACTCAGTAATTACAATAAGACCACACAGATGCACAGATGCATAAGAATCTCTCACTAACTGATCCAAAATAAAATGATCTTCAGAACTTGTTACTAACATTTAGCCATCTGCATTTCCACTGCTTGAGAAAAAAGATTTTAAGCCAGTAAAATTTGAGTGTCCATCCTTTGTGAAATGCATTTCTTCTCATCCTTGTACTTTCGCTGAGATTTCACATAGCAACAAATAGATATACACAGGGGATGCATGACGAATATTAAACAATGTGCAATGCATTTATGAGTGACAGTTCTATGAGTCCTGTCTGATATGGTTTGTATGGAGAAGGAAGACTTAATCATGTTTGCAACTATTTACCTCTATCTTTGTGAATTGGTGGCTAGGCTTACTATTCAGATTTTGTATAAATTTGTTGAAAGTGTGAAAAAAATGCACAATTTTGGCTGATGTTCTCTTCAACAAACTAAGTTCCCTTCTCCAAATCTCATTCCTTTCCAGAGACGTCTGTGCTCATGTCCAGAAAATTGCCTCCTTGTGTCACCCCTCACTCTGATAACATCTCATCAATATTGGTTTCAATTTAAGAACTGTTTTCTCTGGAATTTCCCACATCGACCTTCAATTGTTGACGAACATAAGTTTATCAAGAACCTTCAGCTCCGATCCTCTCACACACAAGGACCCCTGTATGCATTACCCCTTGGCTCCTCACGCATCACTAAATCAATTCCAAAATATTCACCCTGATTTTTACATCTCACCCCAGCCTGTGTGGAAGATCCCCACCCCTTTATTCCAATTGCACTCTGGTTTAATTCACAATTAATACTTGGTCCTTGCTCGTTTTATTCTGCCAACATATTAGGACACTATTCCACTATCCTCTGGAATACCCTTCCAAATCACTTTGTCTAGCCTTAAGAAATCGACAGCATCTCACCCCTGCAGCCATACCTTCATTCTTTCCTCCTAATTCCCTTTTACTTCCTATTCAAAGACATTAAGCACTGAGCAATGCTCTTTCTATGCTTATGGATCCATACAACTATTAAGGTCCTGTTGCAAAACATGAGCAAATCTAACCCTATTGCACAATGGTGTCAAGCATGGTTCAATTGGTAATGCTCCTTTCTCTGAGGTTGCTGATTGATGTCCCACACCAGAACTTTGGCAAGCAATTACAGCTGGCACTGTGTAGTACTGAGGAAATGCTGCAGTCTTGGGGGTGTTGGTTTTTTTTGAAAATATTATATTGAGGCCATGTCTGTCTCTTGAGAGGACATAAAAGATCGCAGGACACTAATTCAAAGTAAAACACGTACCCCAGATGTTCCAGTCAATATTTGTTCCTCAAAGAACATCAATCAATAATAACAAGTGATCTGGTCCTTATCACTTTGCTGATTGTGGGCATTTATTTATATTAACTATTGATTTTCCATTTTACAATGGTGACTACACTTCAAAAAGTCCTTCATTGGATGTAGAGTGTTTTCAAAGGTCCTAATATTTTTTAAGTGCAGTTCTTTCTTTACTACATAGATATGCAATTGAGAGTAAGAAGATTATGTACTTGTATGAAACACTTGCTCAGCCTCAACTGCAGTGTTTTGCCAGTTCTTGGTACCACACTTTAGAAAAGATGTGGATGCATGAGAGAGGATACCAGAACGATTCATGACAATGGTTCCAGGGATGAGGAACCTCAGTTGTAAAGATAGATTGAAGAAGTTAGGACTCTTTTCTGGAGAGGAAATTTGACTGAGGTTGCAAAATAATGAGGGTTCTGGACAGAGTGGATCAGGAGAAATTGTTTCAGTTAAGGAATGGATTGTGAATAAGTGGGCACAGATTTAAAGTCGTTGGTAAAAGAAACAAAAACACCTCAAGAAAAAAGCTTTTTCATGCAGCAAATGGTTAAGGTCTGGAACGCACTGCTAGAGAGTCTGGTGGAGATGAGATTAATTGATCCATTCAAAAGTGTATTAGACTATTAACTGAAAAGCAAGACTGTGCTGGGTTACAATGAGAAAACAACAGACTGGCTGTAAGTTAACTTTTCATTCAGAGAGCCAGTACACATTTATGATTCCTTCCTCTCTGTAACAATTTTGAGATTCTGTGAGTCTGTGATATGTATTGACAGAGAGGAAGCACCGATCGTTTCATACATGCCTTTAGCCCTCTAAATAAGTTCATTCAATACCGACAATTCCCATATATTCTGTATAAATGCGGTGAAGTGAAAATGAGAGATTGAGGTTCAACCACAATCTACTTTCAATTGATCTGACATTAGAAGAAAACTAAATAAATATTTCTAGGGCAACTCTCAATGAAATTCAAAGTAGAGTAATATTGAGACAATGTTGTTAACATTAAACCATTAAAGCACTTTTCAGAAATTTTTATTTACCCTCTGGAACATGTTAAATTAACAACTTCATTGAGAGAGGTGGGATTTGTTAGACCCAAAGGGAGTCAATAATATTTGCTTTACTTTTCCATTGAATCTTATTATTCACCTTGTGTATTCATCCTTTCTTGGAAAGTACTTAATGGAATCTAAATATCAATCTACAAAAAGTTTTTAGTGAACGAATAAAGTTAGTCAGCACCGGCTGAATAGAGGATCAAAGAGAGTTTAAATTCTATGTGAAAAATTGTAGCCAAGACTTATTGCTGAAGTGTGTCATTATGCTTAACGGGTTAAAAAATGCAACACCTCAGTTGGTTTGAAACTTTAGTTTTCTTTGCAGGCTCCTTGTCATGCTCAGAATATTTCATATAATGTTCAGTTTAAAGTGCACTTGTCAGGGACCATTTGCTACTGCTGACCTTGATGGAGACGCCAGAGACAGTTGTGTGTTACCTTTTGACCTTGGATAGTGAGAGAGAGCCAAAGTAATAAATTCCCATTAATTGTGAAGCAGGCATGAGCTAGAAAGACAGGAAAAGACAGCCACTTTAAATTGTAATTCCTGATCTCGGATTTTGAAATGGAATTGTAGTCTACGTCAATGGGGTGATAGGAATGCTGCTGACTGACCCATTCCCTTGGTGAGATGGTCATTTTAAAGTACAGAGGAAGTGACAGACCAGGAACTCCACAGCATTCAGTGGTCTTTGCTCCCAATGCTCAGGGCAGGGATCATAAAATTCCTGCAGTCCAGAAAGAGGCCATTCCTCCCATCAATTAGGGGCGGCACGGTGGCTCAGTGGTTAGCACTGCTGCCTCACAGCACCAGGGACCCAGGTTCGATTCCAGCCTCGGGCATCTGTCTGTGTGGAGTTTGCACGTTCTCCCCGTGTCTGCATGGGTTTCCTCCGGGTGCTCCAGTTTCCTCCCACAGTCCAAAGACGTGCAGGTTAGGTGGATTGGCCATGCTAAATTGCCCATAGTGTTCAGGGAGGTGTAGGTTAGGTGGGTTGTTGGGGGGGGTGGTGGGTCTGGGTGGGATGCTCTGAGGTTTGGTGTGGACTTGTTGGGCCGAACGGCCTGTTTCCACACTGTAGGGGATTCTATGATAACTAAGTCTGCATTGACTCTTCAAAGGGCATCCCTACAGTCCCCTCACCCTAACCCTGTAATCCCACATTTACCATGGCCAAACCATTTAACTGAACATCTTTGGACAGTGGGAGGAAACCGGAGCACCCAGCAGAAACCCATGAAGAATGTGTAAACTCCACATAGACAGTCACCCAATAGGAGTGAACTGGCTCCCTGGTGTTGTGAGGCAGCAGTGCTAACCACTGAGCCACTGTGCCATCCATTGTCTGTCAAGCATCAGAATTTGGCTTCTTGCAATATTTTACACAAACCCTGACTTTTTTTTAATATTTCTATCAACATTTTTCTTGTCCTCTAATTTTTCATGCTTTATTAATTTTTTTTTGTCATTCTATGCTTTCTTTTAATATTTTTTCCAATCCTCTGACCTGCCACTCAGATTTGCATTATTATATGCCTTATCTTTATATTATCTTTAATATTTCCAATTAACCACTGATGGTATATCTGTCCTTCAGGATTTTTCTTGTGTGTTGGAATTTATCTATTCTGTATATTCTAAATATACTCCCTTGAAAGGACTGTGACTGCATCTTTGTTGACATATTCTTCAATCTAATTTGCTAATTCACTTTAACCAGCTAAGCTTTCAAGCCCTTATAATTCCACCTAGCTTTTTTTTTAAAGTTTCAGACCCATTCCTCTATCCCTCAAACTGAATTTTAAATGACAGCTGCTGCCTTAGGGTGTCTTTACCATGAGATTATTATTTAACCTTATCTCATTGCAAAATAATGGATCTCATCGAGCTTGCTCTCTGATCTGCTCCACAGCATGTTATAAAATAGAATAGAATGTTGCTGTAAAGATTCTATGAACCCTTCATTAAGGCTATTTTTTATCCATCTGAGTTTCCAGTCTATGTAGATTAAAATCTCCAATAATTATCACAACACCTTCTTGATAAACTCCCATTATTTCTTCCATTATGCACCACACAATCAAGTGATTACTGTTAGGAACCCTGGACGTCACTTCCTCAAGTGACTTCTTGTTTTTTGTCATTTCTTATCTCTACCCAAACTGTTTCTATGCTTTGGTTTCCTGAACTTCAGGGCTCCCTTTCTATTTTGCTGGCACCAGTGAGGCCATTTTGCAATTGTTTATTTTTGCTTCTTTGCTGAATTTTTTTGGCTGTGTACCCAAAAACTGCTCTGAGTCAAATGCTCACACAACTCAACAGGAAAATTGGAAGAAATGTCTGCCTGTTAAATATATAGAATTTTAATAAATGCTTTTTGAAGAAAAACCATAAGATCTGTTCTGTGCTTAACTGAACAGATAAACTCATTAAAACACGAGGCATCCAGCCCAATGACCATGACAGGAGGGATTGGGTCCCTTGAGTGGAAGATCTATGTCAGCCTTCTCCAATGGTTCCCAATATCACAGATACCAGTCTTTAGCCAATTCATTCCATGTGATATCAAGAAACGGTTGGAGACACTGAGTACTGCAAAGACTTGCTGCTCCCCTAGCCAAGCTGTTCCAGTCCAGTTACAACACTGGCATCCACCCAACAATGTGGAAAACTGCCCAGTATGTCCTGTGCATAAAAAGCAGGACAAATCCAACCTGGCCTAGTTACTGCCCCATCAGTCTACTCTTGACCATTAGTAAAGTGATGGAAAATGTCATCAATAGTGATAACAAGCAGCACTTTCTCAGCAATACTGTGATCACTGGCACACAGTTTGGATTCCGCCAAGTTCACTCAGTTCTAACCTCATTACAGCCTTGGTTCAAACTTTGAAAAAAGAGTTGAATTCCAGAGGCGAGGTGAGAGTGACAGCTCTTGACATCAAGGATGCATTCAACTGAGTGTGGCATCAAGGAGCCCTATCAAAACTGCAATCAATGGATATCAGAGAGCAAACGTACCACTGGTTGGAGTCATACCTGGCATGTAGGAATTTGGTTGATGTTGTGGTTATTGGAGGTCAGTCATCTCAGCTCCGGGGCATCTCTGCAGGAGATCGTCAGTGGAATGTCGTCAGCAGAATCTTGAGTTGCTTCATCAATGACCTTCCCTCCATAAAGTCAGAAGTGGGAATGCTCGCCAATGATTGTGCAATGTTCAGCACCATTCATCACCCCTCAGATACCGGAGAAGTTCATGTTCAAATGCAACAATATGGGCAAATTGCAGGCTTGGGCTGATAAGTGACAAGCAACATTTGCACCACACATATGCCAGACAATGACCACCTCCAATAAGAGACAATCTAACTACTGCACATTGACATTCAATAGTGTTACCATCTCTGGATCGCGCATTATCAACATCCTTGGGGTTCCCATTGACAGAAACTCAGCTAGACTTGTCATGTAATCACAGAGACTACAAGAGCAAGTCAGGGGTTAGGAATATTGCAGTGCGTAATTCACTTCCTGACTCCCTAAAGCCTGTCTGCCATCTACAAGGCACAAGTCAGGAGTGTGATGCAATACTCCCCACTTGCCTGGATGAGTGCAGCCCCAACAACACTCAAGAAGCTTGACACCATCCAGGACAAAGCAGCCTGCTTGATTGGCACTACATCCACTCCCTGCACCACTGATGCTCAGTAGCAGCAGCATGTAATGTCTGCAAGATGCACTGCAGAAATTCAGCAAACATTCTTAGACAGCAACATCCAAACCCACAACCACTTCCATCTGGAAGGACAAGGGCAACAGATACAGAGGAACATCACCATTTGCAAGTTTCCCTCCACACTGCACACCATCCTGTCTTGAAAATGTATTGCTGTACCTTTACTGTCACTGATTCAAGATGCTCAAATTCCCTCCCATTAACAGACTTTTGAGACCAACAGTTTTAGATTTTGAATCAGTCATCATGAGGAAACGGCAGGGTCTGGGACTCATGATGGTGAAGCTGTCAGGAACATAGCAGGAAGCCATAGGAGCTAATGGATACGCTAGTGAACATACTTATGGAACAGATTTACACCCAGCTGTTCAAACATCACTGATACTGAGAGGTCTGTCTTACTTATGAGCAGTGAGTGCATTGGACTCTGAGGGATTTGAGGCTGCTAATCTCCATTGGATAGAACAGTTGGATCGAGGAGACCCTGGTGAATGCGTGTGTGACAGCTGAAATGGGTGCAGGTTACTTTAATATTGGACAGAAAAGTGAGGAGGATATTCGGCAGATATGTTTCTTGATCAGGAGGAAGTCAGAAGAGTGAGGACCTGTAAAGGGAAGATTGTGCTTTACGAGGTGTATTAACTAATCATCAGTCACTTACAAATGACAACGTACCAGTACCAATCCAGTCACATGGTCTTGTGATATTTCTGCTCTGGTCTGAAATAACCTGATACCACAAAACTCCAATGCATTTCCCTACGTACATACATCAAGGTAATTATCTCCCTGAACTTTCAGTGTCTGGATTGTTCCAGGAGTCAGCTGTAGACCTGGGAAGCGTATCATAGTAAACAGCTCAAACATACATAGGAACAGAAAATTGGAGAAGGAGTAGGCTATTCGGCACTCCACATTCTGACCTCTGTTTGGATCAAGAAGTTTCTTCTGAATTCCCTTTTGAATTATTTGGTAAAAACTATCTTGTTTTAATGGTGTCAAGTTATGCTCTACCCCTACAAGATGAATCATTCTCACTATATCTGCTGTCCCACAACCTTCCATAATATTAAAGATAGTGATAGCTTAGAAATGATAGCTACTTACTAAACAGCTCAGCCCTTTCTTTTCAAGAAAGAGGCCCACTCTTTTCTTCATAAGCATACCCACATATGTCAGTTACCATCTTGTAAATCTCCTCTTCATCACGTCCAGTGCCTTTATATTGTTTTTGTATGGCAACCAGAAATGCATAGAGTTTTCTAAGTGTGTTCATAACTTCTCTACTTTTTGATTCTATCCTTCCAGAACTAAAGCCTGGTGCTTGATTTGCTTATTTCATAATCTGGTTTTATGACACAATCTTTCGAGATTGACGTGTCCAAGATGCCTTTGTTCTTCCACCCCTATTTCTTCTTATTAAATATGTATTAACTTACATTTATATGTGTTGAACTTCCTTTATTAAGTATTTACCCATTCCATAAGCTTATAAACGGCTTCCAAAATGAGAAAAAGGTCATCTGTGGGTTTTACTTTTCAATTCTTTGAATTAGACTGAAATTACTAGTGACAGTGACACAAAGACTTTGACAGTTACTGAGTAAAGTTTTAGCTCATTCAAGATCCATTCACTTGAGCAGAATTAGAAACAAGTCAATGAACTCTGAGAGGACCAAAATAGAAATTTGCATTTATACAGTGTCTTTATCATAATAAAATATTAGAAGTCACTTTATAGGAGCATTTTCAAGCAACATTTTAAATTGAGCCGCAACAGAAATGTATTAGGATCGGTGACCAAAAGCATCAAAGAGATAGGTGTGGAGCTGGATGAACACAGCAGGCCAAGCAGCATCATAGGAGCAGGAAAGCTTGACGTATCGGGCCTAGACCCTTCATCA